>RJWJ010005603.1:0-23803 GCA_004363605.1 Indri indri | reverse complement strand
AGAGACTGTGCTGTTTTTCATTCCCACCAGGAATGAATAGGAGTTCCTGTTGCTCTGCATCCTTATGAATAATTGCTATTATTCAGTTATTTGGATTTTGGTCACTTTAATAAGCATGTAGTGGTATTCATTATTGTTTCCCCAATGACAATTGACATTAGGCGTCTTTTCACATGCTTTTGTGAGATATCTATTTATTTCTTTCCTTTTATTTTTAGTTGGCATGTAAAAATGCACATATTTATGGGATGTGGAGTGTTATTTCCATACATGTATACAGTGCATAATAATCAAATTAGGGTAATTAGCATATTGATCACCTCAAACATTTATCATTTCTTTTTGTTGTGAACATCCAAAATTTTGTTAACTACCATTATCATGCTGTGCATTAGATCTCTAAAACTTATTTGTCTTGTATAACTGGCTTGCACTATACCTTAATTTATCACAATCTACTTCAGATTAATACTAACTTAATTCCAGAAAAATTTAGAAAGTTTGCTGCAATATAGCTCCATTTCCTCTCTCCTCTTTTGTGCTATTTATTTTTACATATATTACATATTTATACATTATAAGCCTAACAATAGTTTATAATTATAATTTTACACCATTATCTTTGAAAGCAGTTAAGAGTAAAAAAATTATACACTTATACAGTCTATGGTAGGCAGAATAATGCCCTTGACACTACTCTCCTCCCAAATATGTCCACATCATGATCCCTGTAACCTATGAATATATTATCTTATATGGCAAAAGAGATTTTGCAGATGTGATCAAGATTGAAGACTTTGAAATGGTGAGATTATCCTGGATGATCTTGTTGGGCCCAGTCTAATCACATTAATCCTTGAAAGCAGAGAACCTTTCCTGACTCTATTTGGAGAGAGAAATGTGTGATGACTGATAAAGGGTCAGAGAGATATGATGTTGCTGGCTTTGCAGGTGAAGAAAGGTAGCCCCAGGGAATACAGGAAGCCTCCAGAAGCTAGTAAGAGGAGGTAAACAAATTTCCCCTTAAAGTCTCCAGAAAGGAATGCAGTCCCGCCTATACCTTGATCTGAGCCCAGTGAGTTCGATGTCATACTTCTGACCTGCAAAACTTGAACTTGTTTAAGCTGCTGTTTAAGCTACTGTATTTGTGGTAAGTTGTTTCAGAGTCAGTAGAAAACTAACACACTGCCTTATGTTTACCTATGTAATTGCTCTTACTGGTGCTCTTTATTCTTCGTGTGGACTTAAGTTACCATCTGGTGTCATTCTCTCTCAGCCTGAAATAATTTCCTTTAGTATTTAATATTTCTTGTAAGGTAGCAACAAACTCTCAGTCTTTGTTTATCTGGGAATGTCTTTATTTCCCTCTCATTTTTTGAAGGATAGTTTTATTAAATACGGAATTTTTGAGTTTTGTTTCCTTTTACCATTTTGAATATGTTGCTCTAATGCCTTCTGATCTCTGCTGTGTCTGATGAGAAGTCAGCTGTTAATCTTCTCCAGCATTACTAGTACATAATAAGTTGTTGTTTTTCTCTTGCTGCCTTCACGATTTTCTCTTTGTCTCTGAATATTTTGCTATGATGTGTTAATCTACTTGTGTTTCCTCTAGTTGGAGTTTCCTGAGCTATTATTGAATTTAATGTTTTGGGGCATTATTTCTACAAAATCTTTTATCCCCCTATTTCTTCTCTCTTTCTGGGACTGCCATTATACATATTTTGGGACACTTGATGGGTAGCCCTCAGGTCTTTGACATTCTATTTCTTTCTTCATTCTTTTTTCTTTTTCTTCTTCAGAATGGACAGTTTTTATTGACCTATCTTCAAGTTTGTGGATTCTGCCTTCTGGCATCTTAAATCTGCTGTTGAGCTCCTCTGGTGAAGTTTTCATCTCATTTATTATAATTTTTAACCCCAGAAATTCAATTTTGTAAAATAATTTCTATCTCTTTATTGGTATTCTCTATTTGAAGAGTCATTGTTGGACACTTTCCTTAATTTCTAAAATATATATTCTCCTTTAGTTTTTTAAAAATGTATTTATAACAGCTGCATTTCCAGATGTCTACCAAGCCCAACATCTGGATTCCCTTCAAGACAGTTTCTACTGACTGCTCTTTTTCTGTATATAGTTCATACTTTCCTGTCTCTTTTTATATCTTGTGATTTTTGTTGACAACTGAATGTTTTACATAATAGTCTTTAATAATCTTTTAAACTAATGCCTTAAATTGAACTGTTCATTAATATTAGTTTTCTTCTTCTGATAGTTCAACAATATAATCCAGTTGGATATATAATATTTACTTTTAAAAGTCATGTATTATTTCTTCTTTAACTTTCTTACTGAATTAAACTGAACTTATTTGAATTCTCCAATCTAGATTATGATTATTTCATTGTTTCTTACCTGTATTAAATGGTATTCATTAAATCATTACACTCTCTCCAGCTGCTTCTTCCTGCAGAAACCTCACATATTAACTCAGCCTCTAGTTAGATTACTACTTGCAAAATTGAACCCTAGTCATCAACATAGCACTATCTATCTATGATATTTAATTGGGAAAAATAGTAACAGGAACAGAGGAATCAGGAACTTGCCATTTTTTACCTTGTATTTTTAATAGGGCCTCTGAGAGAACAGATAGGTTCATGAGAAAACCTCTATAGAAGGCAAGGTTCCATTTGAATGCAGGCTTTTAAAAATTGCTCTGAATATACATTCTCTGGCATTTTAGAATTGAGAACTTGTTGTAAATTTACTTGCTATTAGAAAAGGGTTGACTTGCTAAAGAAGAGAGTAACTTTGTGGTAAAAGAACTAAATTGAGAGTGAATACCCTTTAGGAATAGAAAAATAGCCTCTTAAAAATTGCAGTAAGACAGACAAAATCACAGGCCTTATATTGCTTACATTCTAAATGGGGAGACGGATAATTAATAAATGAAAATTTAGTACATAAGCCAATGCTAAGGACTAGGAAGAAAAATGATGTAGAATAAGGGGACAGCACAACAGCACTGAGTGGAGGAAGAAGAGGCACACTGTTTTAGAGAAGGGTAACAGACAAGACTGTGCAGCGGTCTGGGTGAAGACAATGGTGGCTCAAATAGGGTGGTGGCTGTGAAGATGCAGAGAAGTGGGCAGATCTGAAATATATTTTGGAAGTTGTATTGCCAGGATTTATTGACGGATTAAACGTGAGGAGTGATGGAAAAGTGACAACCCTGAGTGACTCCTGGGTTTCTGGCCACAGCAGCAGATATATGGTGATGCCACTTATGAGATGGGAAAGGTTAGTAAAGACACAGTTTTAGTTATAGAAATATTTGCTTTGTATTTTTTTCTTGATCCCATTTTCCAATTTTAATTCCTTTTAATTAATCTTGTTACACATATCTGTTTAAATAAAGGAGTGTTTAAATAAAGCTCTAGCTTTTCTGAATGCAAAAAAAAAAGTCCTTTTTGGAAGAAAATACATAAATTAAATAACTAAACGTTATACATAAAGCATAAGATAACTAAATATTAGGCATAAATTACATGCTTTATGTAACTGACTAAATATGTTGGATTTTATTTTGTTTTCCAAAAGGTTTTCTTTCTCTAATCAAGGTATTTGGGAATTTTCCAAAAATTTAACTCTCACTTGTTCTCATGAGAAACAAAACTTGGTGCAAAGACTCATGTTTCTAAATCAATATTAAAGTAGGTGTACTATTTTTGAAGTCAGGATCCATCTGCACAGATACTATATTAACACTGAGGATACACTAGAGATGATGCAAGATTCACCAATTTTATTCACATCAAATGCCTTCCAAAAGCAAATACCATTTTTATATGCTGACGCATTTCTTATGCAAACTGTAGAGAGGACAAGGTCCTGTCCTGTGACTCAGTTACTGTGATTTTTCATAAAGTGTGGGTAAATAAAACTTCTGTAAGCAAAGTAGATGTTATTGGAGTTTCTTAATTTTTATTTTGCGCACTTAAAAACATTTGAAAAATTTAAATTCCTACCAGTAACACGTGACTCCCTAGTAGTCGAAGGACCCTTGTAGCTCTTGTGATGTGTTCTACGGCTTCCTTGAAGAACACCACAGGATGAGAAATCTAGCAGAGAAATTATGACAAATAAACTGATTACGGGTATTAAAAAATCAAATGTGTATTGTGGTTTTACATACAATTTACTTATAGGAATGAAAATGACTATTCTAATAACCCAGTAATCTAGATCCAGTAAACTGGTTTGTATTAACATTTAGGGAAAGTAAGTTTGTACAATAGGGTTGTTGCTATGCTAATATTCTTGTGAGTGACATTAGGGAGGTGGTGGCAGGACTGAGGGAAGAGAATGAAGAGGAGAACAACAGAGCTAGGCTGCTTTTCAACTGTTCTATCTTGGCAGGTAAAGGACAAGTGGTGAGAGGAAGAGACTTAGGGAATTGGTTTCTGGTGTCTGTGATTTTGTTGGTGTCTTTGTTCCAACACATCTCTGCCCACAACAAAATGAGAAAGATGTAAAAAGCCACAACCATTTTGCTGTTGTTGCTACTTGGCACCTTGTTGCCACACTCTCTTTTACATTTTTTAACTTCATTAACTCTATTCATTTAACTCCCTATAGCCTCAGTTCTGCACCTTGTCTTTAAAATTACACTCAATCAAGTGAGACAAAATAAGATGAAATAATATAAAACTGTACTTCTAATTGTCTGCTTTTAAATATGAAGGCGCACTTTTCCCCTAATCTCTCTTCTGTCTCTCTCTCACACACACACCTTAAAAATATTTGATTTGATGCACATATATATGTATATGTGTGTGTATATATAAATAAATAAATATGGACATACATAGCACTTCTCAGATTTTTACATAGTATATGGCTTTACCTCCAAAGGTGTTAAACCCAATTTCATTTGGAATTCATTAAGCACATTCTCAAGTTTATTATAGTCATTGGTATTCTGATAGATCTTTTTTCCATGAGGCTTGTTTGTATCCAAGAAGTCCACAAATACAGTTGAGTCATTCATCAGGTCTTCTTTGGTCCACTGAATCTATTGTAAGATAAGAATTTACCAGTATTTTTAATAGCACAATTCTACTTGTCATCAAAACTAATATCATATAACTCTATTGGAGAACTTCCTGGCACCATGGATCTAAGACTCAGGAGTTCTTAACCTTTTTTGTGCCATGAATCCCTTTTGGCAATGAAGCCTGTGGACCCTTTCTCAGAATAATATTTTAAAACGCATATAGTAAAATATGAGGATTACAAAGGAAACCAAATATATTATAATACAATTCTATCTAAGAACTCTTTGAGGGTCTGTGATCCCAGCTTAAGAACCCCTGTTGCTGGAAATATCTTGCAGTTCCACTGACAATTTGAGAAAAAGAATCCTCCCTTAGTCAATTGTTAATTACCACCACAGTTTTGCAAGTTTCCACGCTTCTTTCCTGGTCTACTTGGCAAACTCTTGCCTATCTTTCATACCAAGGTCATGGGCTATCTCTTCTTTGAAGTCTGACCATTTCCCTTGCCCCTAAAACCAGATAGATTAAATTACTCTTTCTTCCCTTGTTCCACCAATGTATTATGTCAGTAGGTCTGTCCTGGCACTTACAGAAACGTGTTACACTTGCTAGGCTGTAAGGTGCTTGGAGGCAGGGCCCACACTACTTCTACGCAGTCCTCAGCACTTACCTCACTTGGTATCTGGCACGAGAATTCTTGGTAGGCATTCAGAAGATGTTTGTTTGGCAAAGGTTAAATGCAAGTTGAGGGGAGGTATGGCATGATAATTAAGAGAATATCTGTCATCAGATATATACCACTTAACTAGCTGTGTGAACTTGGGCAAGTTCTTAACCTTACTGTGCTTAGTTTCTTCATCTATAAAATGAGGACAACAACAGGACATACATCATAGGGTGTTATGAGTAAGATTACAGTGAGTAATGATATGTAAAGCTCTTAAAACAGATCTTGGCACAGTGTATTAATTATTATTAGAGTTATGTTTTATTTTTTTAAAAAGTCAACTAACCAATTAAGTGATAGTGTATAAACCCATATTCTCGTAGGAACAATTTACATCCTTACATACTTAAGGGAAGTGTGGTTAAGGTATTTGTTTTTCTGTGCCTGGCTTATTTCACTTAGCACAATGCTTATGAGCTGAATCTTGAAGGATGGCCGGGAGTGAGCCAAGGGAAGCACCTGCAGGTGTAAAGGAAGAGGCCATACAGACTATGCTGCATTCTGGCTAGAATAAAAGGGTAAGATGCACAGATTTCTGGCATGGATGGAGGCTTGGACAGTAATGCCAGTCACTGCAGTAGGGAATACCAGGGCAGGCACCTTGATGGTGAAGAAGGTGCAATGCATGGTGGCTGAGAATGGTTTTACACATGTTGAGTATGAAGTGCCCAGAGCAACATGAGGTAGATTTAGAAGTCAAACCAATGTTTAACTCTAAAGTTGACACTCTTTCCACCAAACCACCTGCCTGTATTTGGATTGTAGAAGTAGTATGATAGCTTACGTTTATTGAGCACTTACTACGTGCCAGAAACTATTCTAAACATTTTACACAAATTAGTGCTATTAATTCTCACCACAGTCTTATGAGATAGGTACAATTACCACCCTTACTTTAGAGATGAGGAAACTGAGACACAGAGGGTCACTTGCCCAAGGGCAGCTCATAAATGGAGGAGCTGGGTTTTCAACCTGGGCAGTGCCTGTGTTTACAATCTCTATGTGCAACTGCTGTTCAGGCTGTTAGGGAAGAAAGGTGAGAATGATAGAAGAGTCAGCTAGAGATTCCAGTGTCTCAGTGAAGGAAATTAGGGACAAGATGACTCTGAGGCATCACAAAAGAGCATCCCCAGGAGGCAAAGGAAGAAGAGTTGCATACTAGATAGAGACCTGGAAGATTCTAGACAAGTGAGTGAAGGTGGTGGTGGATGGGGAGGTGGAAAAGGAGTTAAATAGGGTCCTAAGGGAAAGATTATTATGCCAGATGTTAAAAAAAGATTGAAGGGTATGAACAATATGAATCATATCAAGAAGGGTCTGGCTGAAGAACAGAAAACTTGTACTAAAAGAAAGTAATGATGGGAGTGTCCAGAAAGAATTTTCTTTTTAATAGATGGGGTCTCACTATGTTTCCCAGGCTGGCCTTGAACTCCTGAGCTCAAGGGATCCTCCCACCTCAGCCTCCTGAGTAGCTGGGAATACAGGAATATGCCACTTTGCCTGGCTCCCAGAAATAATTTTAAAAGCTTTCTGAATTTGTGACTTATCTCAAAAATATGTATGTATACATAAACACACACACATATATTCACAGACACAGATTTACATGTAGTCATGGGCTACATAATGACGTTTCAGTCAATGAAGGACCACATATATGACAGTGGTCCCCTAAGATTATAACGGAGCTGAAAAATTCCTATCACCTAGTGACATCTGGCCATCCTGATGTTGTAGCACAACACATTACTCACGTGTTTGTGATGATGCTAGTATGAACAACCTACTGAGCTGCTAGTCGTATAAAAGTATAGCACATACTGTACACAGTGCTTGATAATGATAATAAATGACTGTGTTATTGGTTTATATATTCACTATAGTACATTTGTTATCATTATTTTAGGGTGTACTCCTTCTACTTACGTAAAAAAAGTTAACTGTAAAGCAGTCTCAGGTACATCCTTCAGGAGGTATGCCAGAAGAAGGCATTGTTATCATAGGAGATGACAACTCCATGCATGTTACTGCCCTTGAATATTTTCCAGTGG
Source organism: Indri indri (assembly GCA_004363605.1). Taxonomy (NCBI): domain Eukaryota; kingdom Metazoa; phylum Chordata; class Mammalia; order Primates; family Indriidae; genus Indri; species Indri indri. Next base: position 15,968 of record RJWJ010005603.1, on the reverse strand, counting down.
GACAAGATGCAGAGGTGGGAGAGTGATATTAATGATCCCTACCTTATATAGGCATAGACTAATAATGCATGTGTTTTTGTCTTAGTTTTTAACAAAAGAGTTTCAGAAGTATAAAAAAAGTTAAAAATAGAAAAAAGCTTATACAATAAGGACATAAAGAAAATATGTTTGTATAGTTACACAATGTATTTGTGTTTTAAATTGTGTTATTACAAAGGAGTCAAACAGTTAAAAATATTGAAAAGTTTATAAAGTAAAAAAGTTATAGTAAGCTAAGGTTAATTTACTATTATTATTATTTTTTTAATGGAAACTCGATTTTAATAGTTTTTTGGGGGGTGGTAAGATTTTAAGTGATTTTTCTGTTATCTTTCTGCTAATTCTAATTGCGTTATTTTTTCCTTAAATAACCAGCATGCATCATTTAAATAAATCATTTTAAAAAGTCAAGCATTTCTATTTAATCTGGAAGGAGGGGAAATAAATACAACACTAGTGAAGGACATGAAAATTTCAAAAATTCAGGATAAGTAATTAAATTTCAAAATTAGGAAATAATGTTTACTATAAATTCTTCAATCAAGCTGTCTTTTGCCATGGTTATGAGGTAAAAAAAAAAAAAACTATATGGCTATTTTCATTTATAAAACTCAAATCAATCAGTTTTTCCCCAAAAAACAAACACTGTTTTGTTTTAGAGGCATTTTATTTAGACAACTAAAAACAATTAGATGTTCAGAAGCAGTGTACAATGAAAGAGAAATCAAACCAGTTACTTAATCATGAATTCCCTCTTCTTTATGACTAAAACAAAAAAAAAAAAAAAAAAAAGGCATTCTGCTGTAATGGAAAAGTCAGAAAAATAAGCCAATATATTTTTCTTCTCCATAATAACATAAACGGCTACAAGAAATCTAATTGTAATAAGAGAAATTGGATGTTGGCTTGCACATATTCATTTTTTAAAAAAACAACAGCCCATCATACTACAAGAGCATAATTCCACCTGCCTTCATCTGATACTCTTGAGTTTTCACTTACAGGTAACGCCAAGTTAGTTGTTCCAGCACTGGAGCTAATTCATATTCCCCATTATTTACTGCTGTGTTTGCCTTAAGCAGAGAATAACTCTGGAAGGCTAATGCTTTTCTCTGTTTGCTTGTTTCAGTCCATAAGCTGTATACTATCTGTGGCATATGTTTGATGATCAGGCCTTAACTTCAGGAGTTGAAGAACAGATGGAATCTGAATTCTCCGAAGCAATTTCTTCCAGTTCCTCTTCTGTGGTCTCTGGAAAACCAATCTTTGGCTTTGCCAGCTCACCACTATCTTCTTCAGGAAGCACACATTTCCAAAGGCCATATGTTTTTCCTACCACAGTCTGCCATAGTCTCTACGTTCCATCTTCAGAACCACTGGCATAGAGTTCTCCATCAGGACTAAATCTCACACAGTGAATAGGACCAAAGTGTCTTTTGTAGGATTCTAATTCTTCTCCATTATTATAATCATACTTATAAAGTTTAAAATCTTCACCACCCGCAACAAGAAATTCTTTCTCAGGATGAAAAGATGCAGAATCGATGGTTGCAGGAGCTTCAAAGGATTTAATTGGGTCCAAATTTACTACACTATGAAAAGTAATAGATGGTCCGTAAGTTATAACCAAAATCTCTCCCTCGGGAATATATTCCACACTACTAACAGACATATTAAAATTTAGAGATTTCACTTCTGTCATAGTAGCATGATCCCAAAGGCGAACAGTTTTATCGTCAGCTGAAAGAATCTGTTTATCCTCACTGCACCATAGAGCCTTTTTAATACCAGAGGTGTGACCACTAATTTCCTTAGGTTCTGCTTCAGGTTTGTTCAAGTCATATATGCGTAATAGTTTATCCTGTCTCCCGGTTAACAAACAATTACTATCCTGTGTGAAATCCACAGTCTTGACAATGTGTTTATGAGCCAGGGTCATCAATTCATCTCCTGAGACAGCATCCCACACTTTGGCTGTGAAATCTGCAGCTGCTGTAGCTGCTTTGGTGGCATCCTTATTCAGTGTTGCACCCCAGAAAGCACCTTTATGACCCAATAATGTTCCAATCCAGTCTCCTGTATCTCCCTGGCGTACCATAGGTTTACCATCTTTGTAAGCGCTGACTAAAAAGTACCCATAAGGCACGATGCCACTGAAGGCCAAATCAATCACGGGCCCTGTGAGGCCCAAGCAAGTGAGCGGTGTCTGCCTCATTGCCATGGCGGCGAACCCAGCGATTGGGCTGGTGAGCTGAGGGTCATCGTCGTCTTTTCTCTCCTCAGCTGTGGCACCTCAGGCTCCTCCGCTTAATTTATTATTGAAGAAAGAAAATTTTAAAAATACATTTAGTGTAGGCTAAGTGTACAGGACTTATAAAGCTTATAGTAGTGTATAGTAATGTCTTGGGTCTTCACCTCACTCACAGAGCAACTTCCAGTCCTGCAGGCCCCATTCATGGTAAGTGCCTTACACAGGTGTATCGTTTTTATATGGTATTTTTTACTATAACTTTTCTATGTTTAGATACACAAACACTTAACCATTGTGTTACAACTGCCTACAGTGTTTAGTACAGTAACATACTACACAGGTAGCCTAGGAGCAATAGGCTATACCATATAGCCTACATGTGTAGTAGGCTATAAACTATCTAAGTTCGTATAAGTGCACTCTATGATGTTCACACAAAGATGAAATCACCTAACAATGCATTTATCAGAAGGTGTCCTCGTTTGTAAGTGACATATGACTAAATACACATATATGTTATATTCTAAGTTTACATGCATGAATGTGTAACTCTATCTCTATGTATAAAATTTGTATTATAAAATTCTCTTACGTTGTAAAATATTATTGTGTTCTTGAATTTATTATATTTCTTGGACTACTATTATAGGATGAGAGAAAGTGGCACCACCAAAGAAGACAGAAAAAGAAAAGAAGACAGAAAATGAAGAGTCACCCTTGCTTGGAAAGGAAATGTTCTTAATTCTGTTGAGAAAAGACAGCAAAAAAGTCTAGTAATGGAGCTGAGATCGCTGCTCCATTTAGTCACGTTCTTTCAGTGTGAATCCGTTTATTGAAACACTTTCCTTTGTGACCTGGACTAAAAGATAGGCAGTGAGAAAACTAAAGTTCAAAGGGCTGGAAAGGAATGAACAGTCTTCCAAAGGCATCAAGAGAGTAGATAGTTTGCTAGTGCTAAAAAAAAAAAAATGGGCAGTTTTGAGCTCTTAAGAGGCCAAGAACATGGGCAAAGGCACCAAGATCTTATCATCTCCAACACATCTACACTTTTAGACATTTTCAAGTAAAAAAATGGATTGTTAATTAAATAAAGTTTACTGAATTAATACTATAGAAATGTTTGGGAACTTTTGTTAAACAACATTTTTGCCTAAGAATCTATTTAAAATAATTTTTTAAAATATAAGTTTACCTGAAAATAGCTCTTAAGTTCCTTTGACAGCAACTGATAGAAAAGGCCTTTTTCAGTGGAATCGATTAGGCGATCGTGAAACACTCGGGTGGCTTCATAAACAAAGAGCAGAGCAGCCGTCTCTCTGGAGTTAATAACAGCCTTGTCAGCTTGCAGCAATCCTAGGAGAAGCTATTATTAAAAATAACATTTTAAAAAAACATTATCTGGGTAGTATGTAAAGTAAAGGCTCAATTTTTCCAGGCTAATGTTCCATAAAAATAGAAGCAATTATCCAAGGTAAGAATTGTCAATTTCTACAAGAGATAATCCAAAGTTTTGATGAGATGGGGAAGTTATAAGTCAGGGAAAATTGGCATTGTATGACCCTTGAGGGGGGAAGTTAGGGACTCTTCAGCCACATCTCATGGAGGCCTTGCTGGGATGGGAGTCCAGACCCCAGTGCTGACATGGAGGCAACATGTTGAAGGTAATGTAGAGGTACTTCTTGATGTTAATATGTTTTAGCATTCTAAATTTGGATTTTAAAAAATCTTATAACCCGTATCAGAGATTATATGTGCTATTTAGGGCTAAAGTCCCACTGCAAGAAGAGGATGATATCAAATTCAAGAATCATTCTTCCTAACATCAATTTTGAAAATTATTTGGCCAAGGCTGGTAACTAAATCAGTACTGTTTGCAAAATCTGAAAATTCAAACATATTTATGAAATGCATACATGCTTTCATTTTCTGACAGCCACAATAAAATCTCAGAAATAAAGCAAAACAAAAATCTGTATTATAAGTTTGTCACTTCTTTCCCTGCTGAAGATCTTAGCCAATATTCTAATAGTCTTAGTGGTTTCATCACTGAATTCTCTGCATGAAATTATTTTAACAATTCTTTTCAACTAACTCATAGGATAAGCTGCTAATAAATATGCATTTCTCTTTTTTCCCCGTTTTCACAATTTCATGTTGACAGTACCATGAGTAGGGAAATGGAGAAAGAGAGAGAGAGAGAAAGGGGGGAGAGAAAGAGAGAAACAGAGAGACTCAATGCACTAAAATTACATCTCCTCAACTTAAATTTTTAAAAATGAACTAGAGAAAAAAAACCTGGAAGACAGAGGGGAGGCAAGATGGCCGACTAGAGACATTGGTCGCCAGATCATCTCATAAAAAAGGAAAAGTTTGAGATGAAAAAAATATTGCCCAGGTGTAATTCTGAACCTACTAGAGATTCCATGGGAAGAAGCTGCAGAGCAGAACAAGAAAGAGCAAGATTTCAGCAGAGATCAAGCCCCATGGAAAGGGTAGGTGGGGGCGTTTGTTTTTCCTCCTCTCACACCTCTGGCAGACTGCAGGCTCTGGAACTGTTGGAGAGCTTCTCTACCCTCAGGAGCCCAAAGGCTGCCACCACCAGTGAACTGAGAGCGTCTTGAGCACATGGAACCAGGCTTGCTCCCCATCAGCACAGACCAGAGCCAAGACGGCAGGCACCATACTGCTTCTCCACCCATTGTGTGCTTTTGTCCTGTCCTGAGAGCTTCAGCTTTCTTGTCACTGGCCCCCACACAAACATTTCCCAATACCTGCCAGACTGCGGTGGCCACAGGGGGCTGGTGGGTCCCAAGGAAACTGTCTGATCTCAAAGCTTGGACATTCAAGGTAGGCTACCTTCAGGGGACAGGAGAGTACAGTAAGGGGTGTGTGTGTATGTGTGTGTGTGTGTGTGTATGTGTGTGTGTGTGTGGCCCTCAGGGCAAAAGGAACCAGAGTGCCAGCTCTCCTCCATTCAGACTCTTCTCCTCCTCCTCCCCTCTCCCACCCACAGCTGCCAATGCAGCTGTGGTAGTCCATGGTAGGTCAGCATGGGTGCCCCAAAGACAACTGAGCTGGGGCTGTTTCCTCTCTGTTGGCATGCCCACCACACCTAGGCTTCCACAGAGAGTGGGGCTTACGCCTTTCCTCTTACAGACCTACAATGGACCAAGGGGTGCTCAGACTGTGAGCTCCCTGCCCGCCCTCCCTGCTGCTGCTTGCCTGGCTGCCCCAGCAGAGCAGGACATACCCTGAAGCAGAGGGCCATTAAGAGTACTTGAGCAGTCCACAGACAACTCAGGACCAGCACATTTCTCTCTGGCAGTTAGGGATTGAACTTGGGGGATCAGAGGACAGGCCTGCAGGCTGGATCCTGTATTCCCAGGGCTTGATCGTGTTCCTTGGGGGCACAGAGGGGAGATTTGTGAACTAATCTTGGGAGGCAAAGGAGCCCACAGAGGCAGAACTAAAAGGAGACTGCGGTGTGGGTCCATAAAAAGGAATGAAATGATTTCATCTGCAGCAACTTGCATGGAACTAGAGACCATTATCTTAAGTGACGTATCTCAGGAATGGGAAAACAAACACCGTATGTTCTCGCTAATAAATGGGGGCTAAACAATGGGTACACGTGGTCTTAAAGTGGCGTAAAGGACATTGGAAATTAAAAAGGGGGGAGGAAAGGAGGTTCAGGATAAAAACTTACCTATCAGGTACAATGTACACTATTCTGGTGATGGGGACACTGAAAGCCTTGAGTTCAGCATTATACAATTCATCCATGTAACAAAAACACTTGTACCCCTTAATATCTTGAAATAATAATTATAAAAAAAAAGAAATAAAAAAAAACAAAAAATACCTAGAGAACGAATTTTAAAACGAACCTTAAACACATCTCGAAGATTAAACATGTAGTGACATTTTGTTGGGTTTGGTAACCTACTCTGACGTACTCGATGGTATACAGCTAGGGAACAAGACGTTATCTCATTCTTACTTTTCTGAACATCGGATGTGAAGTTATTGATGGAGAAATACATTCCCAAATGAGCCTTTAAAAAGAAATGCTATAATTTAGTTTGCCCAAAATTTTAAGTATAGACTATTTCTGGCTAATCTCTACTAAAAAGCAGACTTGTTTACTATAATGGATGATTAATTTCATTAGAAATGTTAAAAGTAAAATCCATTTAAAACAGGATGGTGGACTAGAAAAAGACATGTTGGGTGTTGCAAACTGGGGAAAATTCCAACTGGTTCTACTTTGGCAAATGGTCTAGAGGCATGTGACACGTGTTCTCTGGGGACAATTTATGCTCCACATCTGTATAAACCAAGTGTGCTGAGAATTCTTCCATTTCCTTTCTCCTCAGTAGATGTACTAAAAGAAGTAGAAAGTGACAGAACTATTACCTCATCTGGATTGGTATACAGGTATACTTTCTTCTAAAAATCCTGAAACATCTTGCTAGAAAAATGGCTCAACTTGAAACCTAGTATGATTAGAAAAATAAATCTTATGCAGGATTACTAAATTCTTCAAAACGAATCTTGTGTTTTCTTCTTTATAATATAAAATTTAAAGCTGACTTTTTAAATCCATGTTTCAAAAAGCACTTGGTAATTTTGATGCAGGCGATCAATATTGTACACTTAAAATAAAATTCCATTTTAGAAGAAAGTATACCAATCTAGACTGAGGTATTTTTTGTGCAGTGTTTTTTATTCTATGATAAAATGAAAAGAGCAAATCAATCCTAGCAAAAATCAGGGTGTGGTTGTTAAAAATGCAGACTCCTGAGCTCCATCCCAGATACATTGGATCAAAATCTCAGGATAAAGTCCTGACATCTGCATCTTAAATGCGCATTAAACATGTGTTTTTTTATGCACAGTAAATTATGCTTTTGATATTTAGAGACAAATTATAATGATAGGCAGAAAATACAGGCAGAAATAAAATCCACCCTCTTAAGATAATTTTCTTTCAATATTAGTGGATTTAGGTTCTCATATATTTCTTTATTCTATGGAATTCATTTTTTTTTTTCAGTAGAAAATGAACTAGACGTATTACCTGGAAAATAGTACGTATGGCACCTGGTGAAGGATGAGGCAATACCAGTATGGAAAAATGTTTGAGGAGACGTGGGCTAATATCATTCCCACCACCTGTAGGAACACAAGCTGCAACTATAGAGAGATCTTGAATATTCTGTGGGAAGAATAAAAAGGAAGAATAACTAAATGCATCTGTAGGAAGTGAAATATATAGCCACTTCTCTGCCCCTAATGGGCAAAAGATTTAAAAACATTTGGGCAAAAAAGATTAAGATTACTATTTACTGCAAAACAAAAATTATGATGGAAATAGAAATCTATCTCCTTAATTTTAAGACATGTTACTTTCAGGAGGTTTCCTAAATGTTATCAGGAAATAGCTCGTTTTTTAAAGCAATCATTGGAAAATAAGCACTATGTTATCAAGGCTAGCAAAGAGGCTTCTGGTGAAAAGTGAGAAATCAGAAGAGTCTGCTGTATGTGTCTCCAAATGGCCAGGATTGGCTTGGGGTGAGAAGATGCTTCACTGTTAACATAACAATGTTCATTTGACATACTACAACATCATAGCACTGAACAGCTGGGTGAAATCATACCGATAATCTCTTCCACCCACAACAGAGTGCTTTCAATAGCTTCAGTCCTACTTGTGTCCAAAGCCACAGAAATCCCAAAAAAGGTCTGCTCTGTTTCTGGTCAGTTCAGGGAACTTGCCCAAGCTGTGCTTTCCAGAACCTATTTCCTGCCTTTTCTTTTTTTCTAGCATTCTACTGGATTCTTCCTGGTGGTATGCATCTGCATTCTTCCCCTCAGGTGTCTGAGCTGATGGCACTCATAAGCCAGAGTGCCTCATTTAGGATCTGGGGCCCAAGTTTGTCTGAGACATGAAACTGTCTGTAATGCAACCATCTAATTTTACAAATGAGGGATCTGAGCCCTAGAAAGTTTAAGTGGTAGAGTCGGTTCTGAAACATAGAGCTTGTGATTTCCAGTGAAGGAACCAAACAGGGAGAAAAGTGCATTTGAATGGATTTTTTTCTAAAAACTTAAGCCATTTTGATTTAGTTCAATGTAACAAAGATAATTGCACAGGATTACCTCCTCGGGAATTTTTTTGATTTTGCAATAATTCTGATAATCTTTGATCTATGTTCTTGAAAATAAAGATGTAGAGTACGCTTATATAGAGATTAAGGATGCATTTGGTAGGCCACATTTTTACTAGCTTTTCTCTAACTAAATTCTGATACATTGAAAAATTTGATTAACTATTAATACAGTTAACAATAGTGAGCATTATTTGATTCAGAAACCAAATCTCTGGGACATATTTGCAATTTTTACTAAGATTAAAACTGACTAAAATTAGGATTTCTATAAACTCATGGACTTAAATTGCAAAGATCTAACTGGCATGGTTAATTTAAGGTCTAAACTTTGCTTAGTATGTCCATATGGCTAGACTTTCTATATTTCTTACTTAATTTACTCAACATTGTTAAAAATATTTAATTCATTGTAAGTAACAATATTTAATGAGAACAAAACTTAGTACATACTGTACCTTCCACGCATTTTTTCCAGTATCATAAACTCCTCCCAAATCTAATAATTGTCTTATCAATTCCAGGGGTGGCTTTGCTCCATACGTATCTGATACTGGCATATTGATATCATCAAGGAATATTACAGTATTAAGAAAGACAAGAGGTTTTAAAACAAATTAGTTAGTACCTTTCTTTAAATTATGAATTATGAATATTAATTATGCTATGGGGTAAGAACAAAATTACATGTAATGTCTGTTTTTCTATGAAAAACAGCGGATCACATTCTATTTTGAAAATATAATTTTAGAAAACAAGTTCTCAAAATAGCAGAAACTCTACTCACCCTCAATAGACCTGTAATAATTATGTCTGATAATAGTTAGAAATGTATTCAGTGCTGAATAAGGTAATATAACTGTGGCTTTTACATTGGAATGTTGCTATTATTCATTCAATATTTACTTATTGAGTGCCTACTAGTGGCAGGGCACTGTTGTGGGTATTCAGCTTTAATTCATATGCACCCTGCTTTGGGAATAAGACTGTCATCTGGAACTAGACTTTTAAAATCGTGCTGCAAATGCTGTTGTCATGAACAACAAGCAGAAAATTCAGACACATTTTCAATTTTAAACTTGTGTTACTTTCCACTTTTGAACATACTATGTGCTGAAGTGTACTGACTGTAATCTCTGTGTGCATTATCCCCTTTAGATTCTATTTATTTTTGTAAATCAAGCAACTTGTTAGAAAAACACAAACGGCCATTTATTTTGAATTACCTAATTACCTAAGTTGTAACTATCTGTATCCTTTTTTCAGTAAGACACTCAGTTTCCCCTCTACTGTATCATAAACTGAAATTTCTCTTGTTTGCATTTTCTATTGTTGTGATCCTTTGGCAAGCCCTAGTATTGTGCTGGTCTGCAAGGCTTCAGGTGTGACCCTGCACAGTGCCAACTGTGGTGGCCACAGGGGTACCTGCGTCACCTCTCCCCCAACTCCAGGCAGCCCAGCTCAGAGAGACTCCTTCTGACTGGGGGGAAAAGAGGGAAGAGAGTGAGAGACTTTGCCTGGTAACCCAAGGAATTCTCATTTATCTTACCCAAGTTCACCAAGGCTGAGGTACGGAAGAATCTACAAGAGTAGCAGCATTCCTGGGTGTTAGGTGCCCCCTAGTGCTGAAATGTCTGCAGTGACTGTAGGCTTAGATCACAATACTCAATCCCCTTTGAATGGAAAGCTGTCTCAAGAAAGTCTCAAGATGCATGGGTACAAACAAGCCCAGACTGCAAAGATGGAAATAAATACCTAACTCTTCAATGCCCAGACATTGACAAATGTCCACAAGCATCAAGAACATCCAGAAAATTATGACTTCACCAAATGGACTAAATAAGGCACCAGTGACCAATCTTGGAGTGATGGTGGCCTTTCAGACAGGTAATTCAAAATAGCTGTCTCAAGCAAGCTCATTGAACTTCAAGATAACACAGACAAAGAATTCAGAATTCTATCAGAGAAATTTAATAAAGAGCTTAAAATAATAATAATGAAAAAAAGCAGAAATCCTGGAGCCGAAAAATTCAATTGAGAAACTGAAAAATGCATCAGAATCTCTCAAAAGCAGAATTGACCAAGCAGAAGAAAGAATTTATGAGCTTGAAGACAGGTTATATGAAAATATACAGTCAGAGAAGAAAAAAGATAAAAGAATGAAGCATGCCTATAAGACCTAGAAAAAAGCCTCAAAAGGGCAAATGTAAGAATTGTTGGCCTTAAAGAGGATGTAGAAGGAGAGAGAGCAGGGTAGAAAGCTTATCCAAAGAAATAATAGCAGAGAACTTTCCAAACCTAGAGAAAGATATGAATATCGAGGTACAAGAAGGCCAAAGTACACCAAGCTGATTCAACCCAAATAAGCAGATTCAACCTCAAGGCATATAATAATCCATTGGTGTAATTAGGTTGCCCAATTATTAATCTTTTCAAAATCTCTGAAGTTTACCCATGTAAGCAAAGACCCAACAAATTTATGCATATCTTCAGTTAAAATCAAGAAATATGAAGCAAATTCTTAAAAGCTTTTGTAATTGAATTGAGACTCTTACAGTCTGGTCACAGGAAGAAAATGTGGTAGAATATACATTTAAAAAGCAGTTGGCATCTAAGGCATTTTCCTGTTTTCTTTATTTGGATTTCAGTGGCTTATTTTGACCTTAATAATTAGCTTCTTTTGATCTTAATAATCCTGAATTAGTATAATTCAACATGTTGGAAATTGAGTTATATTGATTTGAAATCCAAAGTTTCCATTATAAAGGTCATCTTTTAGGAATGTTCAGGAGTGTATGTTACACACATATTTTTTATTAGTATTAATTAAAACAAATCAATTTATCATTTAAATAGCATAAGCAGATTCTTTAACAGGTATGGGAGGTGTTTTACCCTGTTGTTTTTTGGTGCTCCAAGAGTGTCTTTAGTTCTTCTTATTAACTTCTTAAGAATCATCTCCTTGGTTTTGGCAGCTGTCGTATTGGTGCCAAAATTTATTGTGGAGACTATAATTCCTTTATTTTTGTTATTTTTAAATGAACTTTCATCAGTTCTAACTTTTGGCTTTTTAGTAGAATTATCTATGACGCCAAATATCAAAAAAAAAAAAACCAAACAGAACACTTTAAGACTACTTTTGCTTTATTATAAAAATAATATGCCTATTATAAGGTGTCAAAAAATTTGAAAATTATGTAATTTTACTGTATTGTTATCATTTTTCAAGAAATTATTCTGATAGAAGGAACACCTACTTTGGAATATTTCTTCACTTTTTCATGGTAAACAGTACTGCTTTGCAACCATAGCCAAATGCAATAGTACAAAAGCCCAGAGAATCCTCTATTCATCTATGCATAACAGATACGTATATTAATAACTTAAAATCTAAAAGCATCATGCAGCTGTACACCAAAGGCATCAAAATCAAGGCATATTCCCTCAGCAAAGATCATCCAGGGGGTTATGTGGGATGGTGCTATGGCAACTTAAAAGTAAAAACAAAAACAAAAGCCTCTTCTGGCAGGAATTTTGTGGCCTGGCTTCCTTTCCATTTCACAGTTATCTCTGGGCCACCCCATCTTTTCCCGTTGAGAAATGGAGTTGCTGCTCCCAAAACTACTGAGTTAGAATTTTCAAGGATGTGGTTCCTGAAACACCACATTTCTAATGTATGGCTTGATTGAGAACTCCTAAAGAACCATAACTTTTCTATTGCACTATGTCTAAAAGCAGGAAAGAATAGAGAGATACTGCCTTCAGTTAGTTCTGGACTTACTCTATGATTTCACTGATAAGCCAGTTATCAGCTTTCTGGTGAGCAGACAAAATACTCCTCTACCATAACCATTCTACTTTTTGAGTAGGGTAGAACAGTTTGAGAAGCTACTGGATATTTTTCAGGACTTTTTATTTTAAATTACCAATTAAAATCCTCATTCTGAGATTTCTGAATGTAAGAAATATAAATATAAGAAATACATATGAATATAAGAAATACATATGGTTGAGACAGAAAAGTTTTGAAACTGTACTATACTACATACCTAGACTTCCAGATGCTGCCTTATGAGTTTCAGAAATCAAGATGCTGATATTCTGTTTTAGGCTATTGGAATAAAATGTTTTAAGGATTGAAATTTAGTTTATTTACCATAATAGCTGTATTAACAAAAAAGATCAAAGTAACAGCATGTGATTGCTTTTACTTCTATTTCCTACAAGAAAACAATTTTGTTTTCTGTTTGCACTTTTACAGGTAAAATTAGTGTCACCATTAGAACTGATACCAAAACTAACAAAATATGGGCTTACTTTCAAAAACAAACTGGGCAAATTCCTAGGATGCCAGACTATTAGAGATTTTCTCTGGATAGTAAGCCATTACCTCCCTTGTCCCTTTATAAAGTGCATTTTGCCTATGGATCACTCAGCAAAACATCCACTCACCTTTATTTTGGTGTTGGTTCTAGGTGTTTGTTTTCTTATGTTTGATTGAAAATAGTTGTTTTTCTCTATTGTTAAAACCCACTTCAGTTGAAATATTGAGCACATAGTAATACTTATTTTTTTCAGACTCCATTATTTATGATATTTAGATAAACAATGATTCCTGGCCAGGCATGGTGGCTCATGCCTGTCATCCCAGCACTTTGGGAGGCTGAGGTGGGAGGATAGCTTGAGGCCAGGAGTTCATGACCAGCCCGAGAAATATAGTGAGATCCCATCTCTACAAAAAATACCAAAATTAGCCAGCTGGGCTTGGTGGAGTGAGCCTATAGTTCCAGCTACTCAGGAGGCTGAGTTAGGAGGATCACCTGAGCCTAGGAGTTTGAGGTTGTAGTGAGCTATGATGATGCCACTACACTCTACCCCAGGCATTAGAGTGAGACTCTGTCTTAAAAAAAAAAAAAAAAGAATAATTCCTATTGTATTAATTTTTTTCTTATATGTTTCAAAAATTATTTCTCTGATTTTTAAGGCCTTATTTAAGCATGGTAGGATACAATTCCAAAATCATTAGGGTACTATGTAGATGATGGTGGCTTGGACTAAAAGTAGCATTGTAAAAAGAGAAGTAGAGGAATTTAAGATACATATGAAGACAGAACAGACTTGACTAGAAGATTGGACGTGGGCAGGGAAAATGGAGACCCAGGTGTTAGGAGGAACCAGATGGGCTATTAGAGACAGACTGGAAGAGAAAAGGGGAAAATTCAGGAATGATTCCCAGAAATCAGGCTTGAATCAATGGATCTCATTTGTTGAGATCAGAAACACTAGAAGAAGGATAGGTTTGGACGAGAAATCAAGAGTTGACATTTATGAGATATCCAAGTATATATATGACATAGAAAGTTGGATATATGAATCTAATGATTAGAGGAAAGGTATGATATGGGCTTCTCCACAATTCCATCTTCTTCTTCAATTCAAACAATAGCAGCCTTCTCTATTTTAACAGAAACAGAAATAAATTTTAAAATTTGCACTTTTTATTCACAAAATTTGTATTTCTTTTTTGTTCTTTTTTTCTTCAGGAAGAGATGGACAGAATGACAGAGATAAAGTTCTTTGTCAAGAGTATTTTTACATTTGATAAGAAGGACATATATTTCTAAGGCAACAAAACCAATATAATAGAAAACTTTACTTGTATGTTTTAGGCACATTTTTCCCGAAGAAAAATAATTTATAGCTGCATTTTGTTATGTAAAACACATCAAGAATTTAAATTCAGTTATATTTATATAAATGAAAGAATTTCTCACTTATAGGAATGAATCTAGTTATTAATACTTTGGAAAAGTAAAATCTGAATAGACCAATAATAACAGATTGAATCAGTAACAAAAAGTCTCCTATCAAAGAAAAGCCCAGAACTGGATGGTTTTATGCTGAATTCCACCAACCATTTAAAGAGGAATTAATGCCAATCCTTCTCAAACTCTTCCAAAAAACTGAGGTGGAGGGAATACTTCCAAACTCATTTCACAAGGCCACCATTACCCTGATACCAAAGACAGAAAAAAACACTACAAGAAAAGAAAATTATAGCCAATACCCATGATGAACATACATCCAAAAATCCTCAACATAAGACTAACAAAACCAAATTCAACAGCACATTAAAAGGATCATTCATCATGATCAAGTGGGACCTATCTCTGATTGCAAGGATGGTTCAACATGCAGAAATCAATAAATGTGATATAGCATATTAACAGAACAAAGGACAAAAACTATACAATCATCTCAATAAATGCGGAAGAAGCATTTTGATGAAATTCAACACCTTTTCATTAAAAAATTCTCAACAAATTAGGTATAGAAGGAATGCACTTCAACACAACAAAGGGCCATATCTGACAAGCCCACAGCTAACATACTCAGAGTCAACAAGTTGAAAGAGGCCGGGCGCGGTGGCTCACACCTGTAATCCTAGCACTCTGGGAGGATGAGGCGGGCAGATTGTTTGAGCTCAGGAGTTCGAGACCAGCCTGAGCAAGAGCGAGACCCCGTCTCTACTAAAAAAAAAAAAAAAAGAAAGAAAGAAATTATCTGGACAACTAAAAATATATAGAAAAAATTAGCCAAGCATGGTGGCACATGCCTGTAGCCCCAGCTACTCGGGAGGCTGAGGCAGTAGGATCGCTTGAGCCCACGAGTTTGAGGTTGCTGTGAGCTAGGCTGATGCCACAGCACTCACTCTAGCCAGGGCAACCGAGTGAGACTCTGTCTCAAAAAAAAAAAAAAAAAAAAAAAAAAGTTGAAAGATTTTCCTCTACCATCAGGAACAAGACAAGGATGCCCACCCCTACCACTTCTTTTCAACATATAGCAGTGGGGAACCTGTGGCTTTCTGGATCCTTGAGTGTGGCCTTCTGACCAAATCCAGACTTCACAGAACAAATTCCTTTATTAAAAGGATTTGTTCTGTAAAATTTGGATTTGGTCAAGGGGTCACAAGCCAGAGCAGTTAGGCAAGAAAAGAAATAAAAGGAATCCAAATAGGAAAAGAAGCAGTGAAATTGTCTGTGTTTGCTGACAACATGATCTTGTATATAAAGAACTCTAAGGACACCACCCAAAAACTGTTAGAACCAATAAATAAATTCATAAAAATTTCAGGACACAAAATCAACACACAAAAATAAGTCAAATTTCTAAAGCTAATGATGAACTATCTGAAAAAGAAAGTAAGAAAACAATCCCATTTACAATACTACAAAAATAGTAAATTTGATCTGAAGGTAAAATATCAGTATATTGAAAACTATAAAACATTGATGAAAGAAATTGACAAAAACAGAAGTGTAAATATATCCTGTGTTCATAGATTGGAAGAATTAGCATTGTTAAAATATCCATACTACCCAAAGCGATTTATATATTCAATGCAATCTCTATCAAAATTACAATGTTATTTTTCATTTTTCCTATGGAACACAAAAGACCCTGAATAGCCAAAGCAATCTTGAACAAAAAGAACAAAGGCTGGAGGC
>RJWJ010005602.1:0-67097 GCA_004363605.1 Indri indri | reverse complement strand
AAAAAAAAAAAAAAAAAAAGACTTGTACAATTTACCAAATTTGGTAAGATCGTTATAGGATATAATTTCTCCCATAAAATAATGAAGTATAACTCAAAAATATATGTGATTCGTTTATACACTGGATGGGCATTAAGTATCTTATATGTGACAGTGAGTAGGGAGTATCAATACTGAATTGGATATAGGATGATTGGTTAGACTCGCTTAGTAAATGACTGAATTGCTTCTGTATACTGATGAAGGCTATTCAAATTCT
Organism: Indri indri; assembly: GCA_004363605.1. Lineage (NCBI taxonomy): Eukaryota > Metazoa > Chordata > Mammalia > Primates > Indriidae > Indri > Indri indri. The sequence continues at coordinate 66,838 of RJWJ010005602.1, read as the reverse complement.
CAGCAAAATTATAGATTATTTTAGCATGGATCTTTGGGTAATTATGGTTAATGAAAACTCTCTGAATGTTAAATTTGTGAATGTCAGGGGTCTTATCATACAAAGAACTAAGTTGGGTCTTCATATTAAGATGACTTATATGAGATTAGGCCCAGAATTTAAGAGGCAAAAGTTATTTACTGTTAGAATTTGGGGGTTAGTTAATTTATAGTAAATAAAGTTTAGGTTGTTTTGTTTGTTTTGAGACAGGGTCTTGCTCTGTTGCCCTAGGCTGGAGTGCAGTGGTATCATCATTGCTAACTGCAGCCTTGAACTCCTAGGCTCAAGGGATCCTCCCATCTCAGCCTTCTCAGTAGCTAGAACTATAGACACACACCACCATGCCTGGCTAATTATTTTTTGTAGAGATGGGATATTGCTATATTGCCCAGGCTGGTCTCAAACTTGTGGCTTTAAGGAATCCTCTTGCCTCAGCCTCCCAAAGTATTGGGATTATAGGCATGAGCTGCTGTGCCCAGCCTAGTTGTATGAATTTTTTTCTTTTTTTTTTGAGACAGAGTCTTGCTCTGTTGCCTGGGCTAGAGTGCCATGGTGTCAGGCTAGCTCACAGCAACCTCAAACTCCTGGGCTCAAGCAATCCTTTGCCTCAGCCTCCTGAGTAGCTGGCACTACGGGCATGGCTAATTTTTTCCATATATTTTTAGTTGTGTAGCTAATTTCTTTCTATTTTTCGTAGAGATGAGGTCTCACTCTTGCTCAGGCTGGTCTTGAACTCCTGACCTTGAGCGATCCTCTTGCCTCAGCCTCCCAGAGTGTTAGGATTACAGGCGTGAGCCACCATGCCCGGCCCCTAGTTGTATAAATTATGGACAAAAAAGACTAAATTCTGTTTCCAAAGAAAATACTGGTAGCAGGGTTTTAGCCAGTTTTAGGTAAAGTTTTAATGCTGTATTACAAATCTTTGTAAAATTTCTATCACAAATAATAATTTCCTTTTTCCTACTATACTGATGCTTTTAAATTTCAACCAAAATTTTTCCTACATCTTTTTCTTAGTACCTCTAATAAAATAAGTGACCTTTCTCTTCTGGGAGGTTTCCAATTTTTTAGTTTAGCATTTTTTATTATATGGGAAATATGGTGATGAAACTATTGTGGGAAATTTTCAAAAAAGTTAGTAGGTAGTTTTGTTTATTTAAGTTTTAATTCTTTGTTTTTCTAACAGTTCATTTAGAATTGAACATGAATTTATATTTGTTATACTGCTTTAAGTTTACAGTTTTTGGCTTTTCTTAAGTGACATGTAGGTAGCATTCCTAGTTCATTTCTTTGGCTTGCTTTATCTTTTTTAATTCTAGATGTCTCCACATATTTAGATAGAAATCAATTCTTGAGACTGATACTGCCATATCTGAATAATAATTAATGTGACTGCTACTTGTGGTTAAATTGGTTGAAATTGATCAAATACTGCATATTCTGCTGTAGTATATTAGTGACATTAAGAGACATGTCTGTGAGCTCAACAAATAATGATAAAAATAGTAAGAAGTTAATTTATTACCTGAAATTAATAGACTTCATGTCTTTTTTCTTTCTTTTTTTTAAGGTGTCTGAGTCCAATGGAGAATTCTTTTTCAAGTCTTCTGAGCTGTTTGAGAGTCCAGTCTATTTGGAGGAAGCCGCAGATGTACTTTGTATTTTACAAGCAGGTACTATACTAAGTGCTAAGATACATTTCATATATAGTTTCTTGTTAGTTGATACTGTGTAACTATTTAGCCTGGAATGTTGTGTTATTTTAAGGATCATCTAATAAGCATGTACCTTAAAAGCTTAAGTAAAAAATGACCAATAGTAGGACAACAATTAAGTAAATTATATTATTTCCATAGTGTGGGATATTATATAGACATTAAAATGATATATTTGATTTCATAATTCTAATGCTTATTAATGATTTTAGAAAATGTTTAAATTATGTTAAATGAAAAGCAAAGGGCAAAATGCTAAGTAGAATATAATCCCAATTTTGTTAAAAGTTAAAAACAATATCTGTGGGGAATTAAAATATTTTATGTTATTGACTTTGAGTGATGGGATGAGAGCTGATTTTATTTTTCTTCTTTGTACCTTTTTATATTTTCCAAATTCTTTATAATAGGTATGTATGATAGGAATAAAAGAGGACATAAAAGTACAAAGATTTTCATGAAACTCTTTAGATCAGCACTGTCCAATAAAACTTTCTGCAGTGTTCTATGTTGTGCTGTCCAGTATAGTAGCTACTACCCACACATAGCTATAGATTACTTGAAATGTGGCTAGTGCAACTGAGGAACTGAACTGTTTTAATTTTATTTAATTAAAATACTCACATGTGGCTAGTGGCTGTCTTATTGAGCAGCTCTGCTCTAGACTGTGAAAAGAAAGAACTTTAATTGCTTTTAGATGACATATGTGGAATGCCAAAAGATGTTTAATATATAATACAATGAAATATCACTTTTTAATGGTAACACTGACTTTGTTTTCTCATAGAGCTCCCTTCCTTGCTTCCTATAGTTGATGTAGCTGAAGCCTTGCTACATGTTAGAAATGGTGCCTGGTTCTTGTGTCTGTTGGTGGCCAATGTTCCTGATAGTTTTAATGAAGGTAAATATAATTTTAAAAATGGGATATTGAAGAGGTTTACTTGGGCATGTACAGAATCTGTTTTTCTGCACTAAGAGGAAACATTTATGGGATTTTATTTGAGATTTTATCTTTTGAAAGTTTATTAGTGAAGACTTATAGAAATATTGAGTTTAGAGATTTAAAAATTGGTATTGACACTGCAAATTTAATTACAGTGAGTATGTAGCAAAAAAAAAAATTTTGCCATTAGCCAACAGTGCTATAATATGACAGTATAAAATGCCAAGAAACTAAAAGATGTAATCTCTATGCTCAGGGAGCAAAGGGGAGGAGACATACATCTGTGAAAGAGCCAAAGGACAATATTAGATATGTGTAATCAGAAATACCAGCAATCAGACCATTGTTAAGCCTTATTGTTGTTAGTTTGCATAAAAGTATAGGGTAGGAATTGAGAAAAATCTACTAAAATTTTTCATGTCTATTGCAAACTTCTAGTGATTGAAGATTGTTGTTTGGGTATGGGTGATACAAAAATAAAAGCAGCATTTGTTGAGCAAGGTGATTTGTGAATTGGGAGCTGGGGTGGGGGTGGGGAGGGAGAAGCACTGGATCTGCCGTTATAATTCCCGACTTTGTCAATCACTCGCTGTGTGATCTTCATCGAGATACTTAACTTCTCATCTGTTAAATGGAGATATTAATATTTCCGTTACTTTTCTAAGAGATTTACTGAAGATCACATGATATGTAAAAGCTCTTTGTAAACTACGTCCCAGCTGATTTTTTGTCAACTTGTTCTATCAGAGAGGAGTGTTGATGTCTCCAAATGTAATTATGGATTTGTCTATTTTTCCTTTTAGTTCTGTCAGTTTTGCTTCATGTAATTTGAAGTCCTGTTATTGGGGTTGTGTGTATTTAGGATTGTTTAATCTTTTTGATGAATAGAGCCTTTTTTTCCACTATGAAATACACTTCTTTATTCCTAGTAATATTCCTTCTTTTGAAGTCTGTCTCCTTTATCTGATAAATATAGCCATGTCATCTTTCTTACAATTAGTGTTTACATGGTATATATTTTTCTTCATCTTTTAATTTTTAATCTATCTGTATCTTTATATTTAAGGTGGATTTCTTATGGACAGGTATAGGTGGGTCTTATTTGTTTAAATCTAGTGACAGTCTCTGTCACTGAATTGGAGTGTTTAGACCATATACATAGACCATTTAATGTAATTATTGTGGTAGTTAGGTTTAAGTCTATAACCTTGTTATTTGTTTTCTGTTTGTTCCCTTTTCTCTCTTATTCTTTGTGCCATTGTTGTCATAAATTTTACTTCTACATGTATTATAAACCTTAGAGTACATTGTTATTACTTTTGCTTTAAACAGTTAATTATATTAATATTTTAAAGACAAAAACGAGGGGAAAAAATCTTTACTTTATCCACATATTTACCATTTTTGGTGCTTTTCATTCTTTTATGTGGCTCTACAATGTGGCTCTACAATTCCATCCGGTATAATTTCCACTTAGCTTAAAGAACTTCTTCTTTTTCTTTTTTTCGAAATGAGGTTTCACGGTGTTGCCCAGGCTGGTCTCGAACTCCCTGGTTTGAGTGATCCTCCTGCCTTAGCCTCCTAAATAGCTGGGATTGTAGGTGCATGCTACTGTGCCCAGCTCACCTTCATTTTTTGTTGGCAACAAATTTTCCCAGCTTTTTTGGTCTGGAAAAACCCTCATTTTTGAAAGATACATTCATTGGACATAAAATTTTAGGATGACATTTTCTTTTAGCTGTTTAAAGATGTCATTCTGTTGTAACTTTTATCTCTGTTCCTCTATAATGTTTCTTTTTTCCTCTGGCTACTTTTGTTTATTTTTTTTATTTCCTCTGGCTACTGTTAAGATTTTCTCTTTATCACTACTTTTCAGAAATTTGATTATGATGTGTCTTGGTATGATTTTCTTTGTATTTGTCCTGCTTGGGGTTAATTGAGCATCTGAATTTATAGTTTTCATTAAATTTGGGAAAATTTCTTCACATTTATTTTTGTCTTTTGCTCGTTTATCTTTCTGGGCCTGTAATTGCAAGTGTGTTTGTTTGCTATTGTCCCACAGGTTACTATTCATTTTTTAAGTGTCTTTCATTCTTTGTTTCATTTTGACTAGTTCCTGTTATGATGTTTTCAGGTTCCTTGATCTCTTTCTTCTGTAGTGTCTATTCTGCATAAATGATAAATTCTCAAGGCTGAACAAAATGATTTCTATCATCTTAGTTTGTAGGGGCCTGATTAAAAATGGAGAACGACAAGATGAAGAAAGTCTTGGAGGAAGGCGCAGGACAGATGCCTTACGCTTCTTGTGTAAAATGAATCCTTCTCAGGCTCTCAAGGTCCGAGGCATGGTGGTAAGAGATCCTATTGTTTTTATGAGGCAAAGGCCTGTATGTTATGACTAAGAACTATTCTCAAGATGGTTTTAGAATCTTGTTGAGGTTTGGAATTTTAATCGTATACTGGATATATTGCCTTCCTTTGGGTTTTTATGTTTTGTGTGATCTCTTCCTCTAAACTTTAGATACTTTAGATTTTGAAGCATCCTGGCCCATGTCCTTATGATATTGAATTCAATTTGTTTTCTTCGCTGTGTTAGGTGGAAGAGTGTCACTTGCCAGGCCTTGGTGTGGCTTTGACATTGGATCATACTAAAAATGAAGCTTGTGAAGATGGAGTGAGTGACTTGGTTTGTTTTGTTAGTGGTTTGCTTCTTGGAACAAATGCAAAAGTCCGGACTTGGTTTGGAACTTTTATCCGAAATGGACAGCAGGTGAGGGTTATGCATCTGTGTAGGCTAAGGATCAGGATATTTTGGTAATTACTAAAAAGAGGAAGAAACACTTTTAAAATGATGTCATTAGATAAGCAGTTCTCAAACTTTGTAGTTTCAGGGACCTCCTTACATTTTTAAAAATCACTGAAGATACCAAAGAGCTTTCATTTATGTGACTTTTTTCTATTCATATTTACCATAGTAGAAATTAAAACTGAATATTTTGAAATATTTATTTAGTTAATTTAGAAATAACAACATCCGGGCATGGTGGTATGCACCTGTAGTCATGCCTATTTGGGAGGCTGAGGCAGGAGGATCACTTGAGCCCAGGAGTGCGAGGCTGTAGTGTGCCTATAAATAGCTGCTGCACTCCAGCCTGGGCAACATAGTGAGACCCTGTCTCTAGAAGTAAAAATAAAAATAACCCTATTAAATGTGCGTATAACATATTTTTAATGAACAATAACTGTATTTTGCCAAACAAAAAACATTTAGTGAGAAGAATGGTATTGTTTTGTAACATTTTTTTTTCAAATCTCTTCAATGTCTGGCTTGATAGAAGCCTTTGGAAAATTACACTATATACTGTGAGTGAATGAGACAGAAAAAGGCAGATAATGTTTTAGTATTATTAAGGAAATATTTTTGCCTTCTGGAACTCCTGAAAGAGTCTTGGAACTCTCTAGCGATCTGTGTCATACTCATAAGAACTGTTGTTAAGTCATCAAAATAAGTTATTATTATATTCTGTGATTTTAATATATATGTATATATATTTTTATTATGGTAAAATATACATAACATAAAATTTGCCATTTAATCATTTTTTGGGGAGTCGGACAGGGTCTCACTGTGTTGCCTGAGCTAGAGTACTGTGGTGTCATCATAGCTCACTGCAACCTCAAACTCCTGGGCTCAAGTGATCCTCCTGCCTCAGTGTCCCAGTAGCTTGGACTACAAGTATGTACCACTACACTTGGCTGATTTTTCTATTTTTTGTAGAGACAGGATCTTGCTGTGTTGCTCAGGCTGATCTCGAACTCTTGGCCTCAAGTGATGCTCTTGCCTCGGCCTCCCAAAGTGCTAGGATTACATGCATGAGCCACCACACCCGGCCCATTTGATCGTTTTTAAGTGTACAATTCAATGGCATTAAGTACATTCACAGCGTGCACCCATCATCACTATCCATCTCCAGAACTTTTTCATCATCCCAAATAGAAACTCTGTACCCATTAAACAATAATTCCCTATTCCTCCTCTCCCCCCACTGCTGGTAACTTCTGTTCTACTTTCTAGAACCTAGAATTTATTCATTCTAGGTACTCAATATAAGTGGAATTATACAATATTTCTGCTTTTATGTCTGGCTTATTTCAGTTAACATGTTTTCATGGTTCATCCGTGTTGTGGCATGTTATCAGAATTTCCTTACTTTTTAAAGGCTGAATAATATTCCATTGTATGTGTATACCACATTTTGTTTATCCATTCACCTGTTGATGGATATATATTACATTTTGCAATAGTTTTTTTTTTGAGAGTCTCAGTCTATTACCCAGGGTGGAGTGTAGTGGCATCATCGTAGTTCAATGCAACCTCAAACTCCTGGGCTCAAGGGATTATCCTGCCCCAGCCTCCTGAGTAGCTAGGACTATAGGCACGCGCCATGACGCCCAGCTGATTTTTCTATTTTTAGTAGAGACAGGGTCTTGCTCTTGCTGAGGCTGATCTGAGCTCAAGCAAGCCTCCTGCCTTGGCATCCCAGACTGCTAGGATTACAGGTGCGAGCCACCTCACCCGGCCATTTTGCAATATTTTTTAACTTGCAAAATATTCTAATTTTCAAAAAAATTTTTGTAGTAACTTTGCGAATAGAGTTCTTTTTTTTTTTTCTAGTAGTATTTTAAAGCAAGTGAATAGAGTTCTTATGAAGGAACTAATGCAGATTGTGTTTTAACTTTTTCAGGTTACTCGCTAGACAGCGCATGTACTGTTTAGGTCCTCTAGTCTGTTTTTTACACTACTGAATTGCCATATTTCTTAATATCCAAATTCTACTTTATTTATAGCCCATTTGAAAACCAATTTTAAGCTTTTCTTTTCCTTTTTTTTTTTTTTGTGAGACAGGGTCTTGCTCTGTCGCCCTGCCTAGAATGCAGTGGTGTGATTATAGCTCACTGCAACTGCCAACTCCTGGGCTCAAGTGATCCTCCTCAGCCTCCCAAGTAGGTGGGACTACTGGAGTGCACTACCACGCCAAACTCATCTATTTTTCAGTTTTTATAGAGACGGAGTCTCTCTATGTTGCCCAGGCTGGTCTCAAAGTCCTGGCCTTAAGTGATCCTCCTACCTTGGCCTCCCAAAGTGTTAGGATTATAGGTATAAGCCACCATTGCCCAGCCATGCTTTGCTTTTTAAAAGGAAGTTAACATTTTTTGTATGCTTTATATATTTTAGGCACTGTGCTAAACACTTGCATACTCATCTCATTTCTAATTGTCCTTTGTATGTAATAAACTTTTTCTTTGAACTTACTGTTATTATTGAAGCAGGTTTATCATATTTTACTTGGAAACACTCTAAAGATAAGAATTAACTAACATTTGCTTAGCCCTTTATAGTTTAGAATTGCTTTCATATGTATTATCTTTGTTCATTCATTTGTCTACTTAGACATTGAATACTTGCTGTATGTCAGGCACAATGTTAGGCTCTGTTGAGTGAGAAATGACTAAGACATTATCCCTGCCTGAAGAACTTTGGGGGTTATAGACTTGTAAACTCTTAATTACAAGAATTCTATAAGGCAAATATCATCATCCTTTTTGTTGTTTTTGAGACATGGTCTTGCTGTGTTGCCCAGGCTGGTCTCGAACTTATGGCCTCCAGTGGTCCTCCCATCTCAAATATTAATAAAATATTTATTTCCTTGTCATTAAGGAAATTGGGGTTCAGAGAGATTAACTAATGTACCTAAATGTACCTAATCATCTAATAGAGCTGGAGTATAAACCCAAGATCTTCTGTCTCTAAAATCTGAGCAGTTTCTTCTATACCACATATCATTCTGTTGGATTTTATGTATTTAGAAGTACCATTTAAACAATCTACAATTCAAGTTTTCATTAATTTAGTCTTTTCTCTGCAACCAATACAAATTAGGGTCAGTATTCTTCAGACAAACCAGTGGATTTTGAGTTTGCTTGATTGGTTAAAATGAGATTCTATAGTCATGAAAACCTCCTCAAATGGGTAAATTTCGAGGGTTTAAAGGGGGAGCTGTGGTTGAGCTCCCTTTTAATTTAGTAAATGCTTTATGCTTTCTTTTGTGATTCATATTTCTTACAGAGGAAAAGAGAGACCAGCAGTTCTGTCCTTTGGCAAATGAGAAGGCAGCTTCTTCTGGAATTGATGGGCATTCTTCCCACAGTAAGAAGTACCCGAATTGTGGAAGAAGCTGATATGGACGTGGAACCCAATGTGTCTGTGTATTCGGGGCTGAAAGAAGAGCATGTTGTGAAAGCCAGTGCACTCTTACGTCTGTACTGTGCTTTGATGGGGATCGCTGGACTCAAGTATTCAATAGTTTGATATTTTACCTTTTGTCATTTTACTTTCTTGTTTCTAATCCCAAGAAAGTGAGCCAAAGGCCTTTTATTCAGAGGATTGAGGTTTTCTGTTGGGCTCAGGTAGTGGGCTGGCCTATAGCAAGAATGAAGTCCTAAGGCCAAGCATTCATAGGAGGGATGTATTCATCTATTTTTTTCTGATTATAAATAGAATTACGTAAATATGGGAGGAGCCAGAGCAGTTTTTCAATTTCTAATCACAGTGTAAAGAAACCAATGATTTCACTATAGCTTGACAAAACTATAGTGAACGATCTGTGAGTGATCCTTTACTTGGCCCGTTCAGCTATTTGATATAAATCTTTCCTATGTTTCCTTTGATAAGCCGAGATCATAAATTGTCTAAAATTGATAATGATGTGATTATTAAGCACAGTGTTTCTTGTTTAGTCACTAAAAAACGTCCTTTTGAGTAATGTTCTACAGTCCTCACTTTGCAAGTCTCCGATATGCATGAATTTCAGTTACCACAATTTAAATAACACTGATCCCTCAATATGGTTCAAATTTCAGTTGCCATGATACATTAACCAAATAACTGTATAAAGTACAAACTTTGCTGTGAGGTCTTCAAGCCACATATTACTATGTAAATAACAGATGCATGTCACGATCAGTGACCATGGACGTCACTTCTTTTAAAGTCTGCTGATGACTGGTCGCTGTACATCTGTTATTCGATTCATGCACATATAGCAAAGTAGGTAGTTGTACAGTCTGAGTATCCCTTATCCAAAATGTTTGGGTCCAGGAGTGTTTTGGATTTTGGATTTTTTCAGATTTTGGAATATCTGCATTATATTTACAGGTTGAGCATCCCTAATCTGGTAATCTGGACTCTATAGTGCTCTAATGAGCATTTCTTTTGAGTGTTGTGTTGGCTGAGTTGCAGATTTTGGAGCATTTCAGGGTTTGGATTTTCACATTGGGAATACTCAACCTGTGTTGCCTCCTTTTCTCTCAGTGAGAAACCTATGTAACATTTTATAAAAATGGGTAATTGAAAGAGGAAATTGGCCAATAAAGCTCAAAGTATAGCAAAGAAACAAAAAGTGGTAATGCTGAAAATGACATTTGAACCAAACATAAATTGAAGAAATAGCTGACTATGAGAATGTTGACACTGCTGCCATTTGAGAGACCCTAGATATTTAGCCAGAGGAACTGGTGAAGGGGAACTTGTTGACATAAATGAAAAAAGTGATTGTGACAAAAGGATGAAGATGTCCCAGAGGATATGATGCTGTCAAAAATCCTCACATTAATGGAACTTTCTTGACTGAAAGTGCAAATGATAAAATGTTGTGAAGTTTGATACTTCACCAAGGTATAGAAAAGATGCTCCATGTTATACGTCATACAATGAAAACAAGATGGCAAAAGCTGTTCAAGCTACTCTGATAAAGTTTTGTAAAGAAGTAAAACACTTTAAATCTTAATGTTTCTAATGTTTTCAATTAGAGTACTATAAAATACTAGTTTTACTGTTTTTTAAAAAATTTCCCTATGTATTATAACCAACGGAATTTTTAAAGTTTTGACAAAAAATTTTAAAGGTCACAATATAATCATAATTTTCACCATCAATTAACTTCATGTTGCATGGTTTCAGCTTGCATGGTCATTTCTGTGGTCTCACACTGCGGGACAAAGCGAGAATACAAATACAGGATAAAATACTGCCTGTATTTGTGTCTGAGGAAAACACTGTAGTTGTAATCTCTCAATAGTTTTACTTTTGACAAGATGTTAAAGATTTTATAAATAGTGAGGTATCATTATAAAGTTTAAAATTTGTATCTAATAGGTTAAAAATTTGCCTTTTCTTACTCCTTCCCCCAGCTAAAAAAAGTAAAGCCTAATAATGTATTCTTTTTTAGACCAACTGAAGAAGAAGCTGAACAGTTACTGCAGTTGATGACAAGCCGTCCTCCTGCTACACCAGCTGGCGTTCGCTTTGTTTCACTTTCCTTTTGTATGCTACTGGCCTTTTCTACACTCGTCAGGTACCTGGCTGTATAAGTTGCTCTATTTTCTTAAGGTCTGCTTTATTTACTTATTAAAATGCATGTATAACATTGGATTCAGAGCTTACTACAAAAATTGGCCTAGGTATGGGTAGTCATAGTATTTTTTAATAAAAAGATGTCAGTAGCATCTACTGTATGCCATTTATCTTATTTTATCAAACATTTATCAAAGTTTTATATGTACATTGTTTAAAAGAGTCAAAATAGTTCTTCAAAATTTGTTAAGGCTGATAGCAATCCTTCCTTCCCTCCTTATTTCTGCTTTCTTAGTGGCAGTGTATAGTTCTTTTCGCTGATTCTTTTTGCTGTTGCTACTGTATCTTTAATAGCATGCTTGTATTTGATACATCTTGAGCTTTTCTTTGTAGGCATTATTTATTGAGTTCCTACTATGAAAGATTATAAATTAGTTCTTTCTTCTTTCTGTCTGCCCTAAACACATCTACATATCCTTTCTATCTTCCCATTCTCCTAGTGTAGTTATAATAATTTTGGTTAGATGAGTATATAGCTGTTTATATTAATATTATGATTATGTAAGCATTACTGGAAGTTCAATGATATCATAGAGGATTGGTTACTGTTTTCCCCTGGAAATTTTTTTTTTTTTTGAGGCAGAGTCTCACCGTTGCCCGGGCTAGAATGCCATGGCATCAGCCTAGCTTACAGCAATCTCAAACTCCTGCACTCGAGCAATCCTACTGCCTCGGCCTCCCGAGTAGCTAGGACTACAGGCATGCGCCACCATGCCCGGCTAATTTTTCCTGTATATATTTTTAGTAGTCCGGCTAATTTCTTTGTATTTTTTTAGTAGAGACGGGGTCTTGCTCTTGCTCAGGCTGGTCTTGAACTCCTGAGCTCAAACGATCTGCCAGCCTCAGCCTCCCAGAGTGCTAGGATTACAGGTGTGAGCCACCACGCCTGGCCATTCCCTGCAAATTTTTTTTTGGATTAATAATTGCCCTGTTTTTTTTTTTTTTAGAGACAGGGTCTCGCTCCACTGCCCAGGCTGGAACACAGGGGCGTGATCATAGCTCCCTGCAGCCTTGAATTCCTGGGCTCAGGCAATCCTCCTGCCGTAGCCTCCCAAAGTGCTGGGATTGTAAGCATGAGCCACCAAACCCAGCCTGTTTTTTGTTTTTAATTTGCTTGGTGTGCCATGTATCATTAATGCAACCTCAAACTCTCTGCCAATCTAAATCTTCTCTCAAGATGTTCTGACTCGGCTGGGTGTGGTGGCTCACGCCTGTAATCCTAGCACTCTGGGAGGCCGAGGCGGGAGGATCATTTGAGCTCAGGAATTCAAGACCAGCATGAGAAAGAGCAAGACCCCGTCTCTACTAAAAATAGAAAGAAATTAGCTGGACAACTAAAAATATATATATAAAAAAATTAGCTGGGCATGGTGGCGCATGCCTGTAGTCCCAGCTACTCAGGAGGCTGAGGCAGGAGGATCGCTTGAGCCCAGGAGTTTGAGGTTGCTGTGAGCTAGGCTGACGCCACGGCACTCTAGCCTGGGCAACAGAGCAAGACTCTGTCTCAAAAAAAAAAAAAAAAAAAAAAAAGTTCTGACTCATTAGGTGACATTTCATCTTCCCAAGGAAATGTCACCTGTAGCATTTTCATCTGCTCTAGTCTGGAGTGGTTACTGGTTATACGCGGTGGTACACAGCTCTCATCCTTGCTCTTCACCATCATTTTGGGGACATGCTTCACCTCTCCTTTGTTGGCCTGTTTCCTGTATCTCATGTCTTCATCTTTTTTCATTTGCTCTCATTTTGCTTCTTTAGAATGGGTATGTGTGAGGTAAATTCTTTTGAGAGTGGGTATTTCTGAAAATGTCTTTATTCTACTCTGACATTTGATTGATAGTTGATGGAGTATAGAATTCTAAGTTGTCTGTAATTTCCTTTGAGAATTTTGAAGGTGTTGCTACATTGTCTTCTAACTTCCAGTGTTGTAGAGAAGTCTGACATTCTGACTCCTGGTCCTTTTTGTGTCCTATTCTTTTTTAATATGGAAACTGGCAGGATTAACTTTTGTCCCTAGGGTTTTGAGATTTCTGGATGATATGCCTTACGCTGAGTCTGTTGTTGTCTGTTGTCCCAGGTATTTGGTAAGCCCCTCTAACCTGGGAACTCATATGTCCTTCACTTCTAGGAAATTTTCTCGAATTAATTTGTTGGTAATGTCTTCCCCTTGGTTGTTTTGTGTTTAAAATTTCGTTTTATTTGGATTTGGACTTTTTGAAATGATCATCTTTTCTTATCCTTTCTTTACCTTTGCTTTGTTCTATTTTTTATAAACAGCTTTATTGAGATATAATTTATATACCATAAAATGTACCCATTTAAAGTATACAATTCAATGGTTTTTAGTATATTTACAAAGTTATACAGCCATCAGCATAATCTAATTTAGAACATTTTCATCACTCCAGAAAGAAACTGCTCATTCTACTTTTTAGGATTTGTCCTTAACTTTATCTTCAAATCCTATTCAGTGTTTAATTTCTAAGAGATTTTTTTTGTTCTCCGATGTTTCTTCTTTATAGTGTCTGTTGCTTCGTAGTGACATGATTTCTTTGATGTTAATCATAATGACTTTGAAGGGATTTTATTTGTATTTCCTTTCTTTGGCCTTTTTTTGGTCTCTATTTTTAAAGAGGCTTTTCTCAAGTGTTTAATATTTCTTGATTGTTCATATTTAAGAATAGGAAACCAAAAAGCATATTAGAACATCTAAATGCATAGTTGGGTCTTTGGGAAACTCTTGAGTTTATCAGAGTTCTAGAGAAGAATATAGTCTTACCTGGAAAGTGAAGACCTGTCTAGAAACCCTTAAACGAAGTTAAAAAGTGTGGGTTAAGGGCCGGTACATCTCAACCTGTAGTACAATCACTGACTGACTTCTCCTGCTTTCAGAATGGTGCTCCAGATATACCTGGTTGTCCCTTAATTCAGATGTACTGTTTTACCATCTTCAGAGAATAAATCTCCAATCTTCTCTCTACTGAGGAAGTCCTAGTCATCTAGTTGTGTAGAATGCAGGGGGTGATTTGGAGGTCTACTGTTAATACTTACATAGACTGTCAACCTTTTATTTTAGTCTCTGTCTTCACTCTCACTCTGGAACTGCCTGGAGCTGTTTGTTCGTGAGCCCTTTGGGAATTCTGTGGTATAAAATGGATTGGTTTTCCCTTCTGCCAGTTTAGTATTCCGCTTTCTCAGGTCTGCTCAGTTAGTTGCCACTCATCTGTATGTTCTCTAACTTACAGTATTTTGTGGTGGTGTCCAATATCCTATGCATTTATGCCTTGGAAATCCCTTTAATATAGTTTTAGTGGGATTATAGGAGAGTATAAAATTAGGTACAGGAAGCGCTTTCTTTTCTCTTTACCTGAAGTACTTTCTAAACATTATCTCAAATTATTTCTATAAGCTGGGTATTTTTGTCCATATTTTATAGGTAGGAGAACTAAAGTTTAGAAGGATTAAGTTTCTTGTTGAAGATCACACTACCTGAAATTCGTGGAGATGGGAGTCCTACTCAGGCCTGGCAGGCTCTATGGGCTGTAATCTTTTTACTACGTAACACTGTCTTCTATTCATTGAATAAAAGTTTAGGTATAGTTGAAAATGACCTTTTAAATTTTCTTAGCTTAGGGTATTAGGAGAAGTGCACTTTTCAGTTGCTTTCTGTTTTACCTGTTTTCATTGCAGTGAAGCAGAAAGAGATCAGTGAAAATTGTTTTCACAAGTCAAAGTCAGTTTATACCTTTCGATCTAAAATCTAGGAATTCTCTTTAAAAAAATCATTGTCATTATTATATTTTTATAACCATTTTTGATATCTGGTGAGCCCATGGCTGTTCTTTTTCTTTGTATGATTAGTGATAATTTATTTCTCTTTAATTTTGAGTTCTACTCAAAAGTTTTCTATAAATTAGACTTCATTTTTCAGGTAAAAGATGGACTAACTTGTTACTGTCTAGTACTCAGTTTTTGGCTTTTTGATGCTTAAATTTTAATACTAGTTTTTTTCTGTGTAAAATAAGTATCAATTGTTATATAGTTCTGCGGTCCCCAGCCCCCAGGCTGTAGCCTGGTACCAGTCTGTGGCCTATTAGGAACCAGGCTGCACCACAGGAGGGGTGAGCCAGTGCAGCTTCATCTGTATTTATAGCTGCTCCCCATCTCTCACGTCACTGCATAAGCTCCTGTCAGATCAGTGGCGGCATTAGATTCTCATAGGAGCGAGAGCCATACTGTAAACTGCATGCGAGAGATCTAGGTTGCACGCTCCTCATGAGAATCTAGTGCCTGATGATCTGAGGTGGAGCTAAGATGGTGATGCTAGTGCTGGGGAGTGGCTGCAAATACAAATTATCATTAGCAGAGAGGTTTGACTGCACAATAAATGTAATACACTTGAATCATCCTCAAACTCACCTCCCTGCCTCTGCAGAAAAATTGTCTTCCATGAAACAGGTCCCTGGTGCCAAAAAGGTTGGGGTCCACTGATACGGTTCTTTTAACATTTTAATCCCAAAAGGCTTTTGCTTTTCTGAGAAATGTGAGGAAGTGTACTGTCTCCAACGTGTAAATGCAGTAACTAAGACCTTGAGAGAGTTTGACCGTTCGGATTCATGAAGAAAAGCAAAGTTCTTCATTCTTGAGCCATAAAACTGCTTTATAGCTCCATGGCAATTAATGACCCAATTCAGCAAGTCCTTAATTCGAGTTGCAAGATATTTCAAAATAGGGAAGGAAAAATAATTTCTACCAAAAATAATTTCAGAATGTTTTCTTATTCATATGCTAGTATATTTCATTTAAATCAGTGACATTCTGGTATGTTTTATATAGTACACCTGAACAGGAGCAGCTAATGGTGGTGTGGCTAAGTTGGATGATAAAAGAAGAAGCCTATTTTGAGAGGTAAGATGACTTAATTTGTTTCAGTTAGTTGAGAAAGCTTTTTTTATTCTCTCTTTGGAATTTCATATTTTCTTTTTTGTTTCAACAGTACTTCAGGTGTCTCTGCCTCTTTTGGGGAGATGCTATTATTGGTGGCTATGTACTTTCACAGCAACCAACTCAGTGCTATCATTGACTTGGTCTGTTCCACTTTGGGGATGAAGGTAATTTTCTTTTAACTTCTTTCTGAAAGAAGGTGTTTCTAAGCTGGGGATTTTGTTGTAGTATAAATTAAATAGATTGTTTCTTATTTAAGTAATTTTAGTTTAATAGTTTGAAGTTTTATCAGGAGCACTTAAATGCATTTTAAAAACATTTGTTTATAAGGGTAATAGATATGCAGTGCAGAGAGCTTGGAAAGCACAGAAAAGGGAAAAATATCTTATAATTCCATCATTCAGAGATATCTAGTATACTACTGTTAACATTCTGGTGTCTGTTCCTTTAGAATGGCATGCATATTTTGTAATTTTAAAAAACTTGCTAATATATAGGTAACAGTTTCTCATATCAATAAATATTCTAATACAGTATAATTTTTAATAGCTTCATAGTAGTCTACCATTTGGACTGATCATGATCTTCTTAATAGATCCTTTATTATTTCCCATGTAGATTTTCCAATTTCTGTATAATGCTTAGGTGAATATCCTCGTTCATATATATATATATACACACAGGCACTCACATATCTATATCTTCATACACTTGTGAGATTATTTCCTTAGGATAAAATTCTAGAATGTAATTACTAATTGAAAGAATATGACTATCTTAAGGTTGTCTTAAGGTGTTTTATTAGTATTACCAGATGATCTTTCAGAAAGATTATAGTGGTTTAACTGTTCTCATTAGCGAATGAGAACTATTTTCCTAAACTCTAGACATCATTGAGCATTACCATTCTTTTTAATCTTTGCAAATTTGATTGATGAAGAACGGTCTCATTTATTTTGCATTTCTTTGATTATTAGTAAAGTTATAGTTGTTTTTACTTTTCTTTCTTTTTGGGACAGGGTCTTGCTCTGTTGCTCGGGCGAGAGTCCAGTGGCATCATCATAGTTCACTGCAACCCCAAACTCCTAGGCTCAAGCAATCCTGCCCTCAGCCTTCCGAGTGGCTGGGACTATAGGCGTGCATGCCACCATGCCAGGCTAATTTTTCTATTTTTATTGTAGAGATAGGGTCTTGCTCTGTTGCTTAGGCTGGTCTTGAACTCCTGGCCTCAGGCAATTCTCCTGTCTTGGCCTCCAAAAATGCTGGGATTATAGGCATGTGTGAATGCACCCAGCCAAATTTTCATTTTTAAAATGTGTTGGCCAGGCGTGGTGGCTCATGCCTGTAATCCTAGCACTGTGGGAGCTAAGGTAGGAGGATCGCTTGAGGTGAGGAATTTGAGCCCAGCCTCAGCAAGAGTGAGACCCCATCTCTACTAAAAATTAAAAGAAATTAGCCGGGCAACTGAAAATAGAAAAAGTTAGCTGGGCGTGGTGGCATAAGTCTGTAGTCCCCGCTACTCGGGAGGCTGAGGCAGAAGGATTGCTTGAGCCTGGGAGTTTGAGGTTGCTGTGAGCTAGGCTGGCACCATGGTACTCTAGCCAGTCTTGCTACAGAGCAAGACTCCGTCTCAAAAAAAAAAAAAAAAAAAAAGAAATCCATGTGTTTTGGCTGACTGATTTCTTTTGTGAAAAGTTTATCAGAATCCCAATTTTTCTGTAGGGATTTTTATTTATTTTTCCAATCACTGATTTGAAAGGCATAAAAGATATGCCATTATCCCAGGCACTGTGGCTCACTCCTGTAATCCTAGCACTTTGGGAGGCTGAGGCAGGCAGATCGCTTGAGGTCAGGAGTTCGAGACCAGCCTGAGCAAGAGTGAGAACCCATGTCTACAAAAAAATAGAAAAATCACCCAGGCATGGTGGCGTGCACCTGTAGTCCCATGTATTCCAGAGGCTTAAGCAGGAGAATTGCTTGAGCCCAGGAGTTTGAAGTTGCAGTGAGCTATAATGACACCACTGCACTCTACCCTTGGTGACAGAGTGAGACCCCATCTCAAGAAAAAAAATAAATAAAAATATTATTTACTAAGTACTTTTTATATTGGTTCTATTTCTGAGGAAAAACACTTTAATGTTGGATTTGAGAAGCTACTTCTGAAACAGGCTATAGTACTTGAACATTTGAACATTAATATTATGTATCACAGCCATTTTATTAATAGATAAATCACCAGAGTTGTGTTTCATATATTATATTTTTATATGCTATTGGAATTCTTTTGGTTATTTTAGATTGTAATTAAGCCAAGCTCCTTGAGCAGGATGAAGACCATCTTCACACAGGAAATTTTTACTGAGCAGGTACTTTGTTTTTATTCTTAGGTATCTATTTAACTTTCTTTAAGAACTTATCTTTGGCCAGCCTGAGCAAGAGCGAGACCCCGTCTCTACCAAAAATAGAAAGAAATTAACTGGACAGCTAAAAATATATATAGAAAAAATTAGCCGGGTATGGTGGCGCATGCCTGTAGTCCCAGCTACTCAGGAGGCTGAGACAGTAGGATTGCTTGAGCCCAGGAGTTTGAGGTTGCTGTGAGCTAGGCTGACGCCACGGCACTCGCCCCAGGCAAGAGAGTGAGACTCTGTCTCAAAAAAAAAAAAAAAAAAAAAAGAACTTATCTTTGGGAGAAAACTTGTGTATCTCACCTTAAGAGAATAATATGGTCTTTTTCCATTCCTTTTCAATTTCTAATGATGATTTATTTCATCTTTGAAACTTTTATAAAGAATAATCTATTTAAAATACATTTTTAAAGCTCCTAATTACGTAAGAAAGCAGGTTTTAAATTTCTATATTTGTGGACACTTTGAGTAGATACTTATGAGCATAGTCTCAGATATTGATGGTAGGCTACTCACTAGGGGCAGTCATTTGGATTTGTCAGAAGAAAAATAAAGACCTGTTTAAACCTTTAGTCTGTAATGTTCATTTCTAACTAGATTACAGGCTACATTCTAAATTCCTTATTGTTATATTTACATATTCTTATTTAGCCTCAGCACTTTTGTCCATGGGTAAGCCTAAGGATATTTTATTTCTCAGTGAAGGAGTGTATTCTAAAATTTAAAATTAATTCCCAGATTCACTTGTCAATTTAAATCTTAAAACACAAAAATATATGAGTCTTTAAAAATGAAGTATTTGAGAAAATATTCATGGGTTCATTATTGTTGCTTCTTTTCTGGTATTTAATATCCTTATCCTTATACCATATACTCCCTTCACCCCCTAGCACACATAACATGTGTACTTCTACAGAACAGTCACATATAGGACATAGGAACATCATAAGTTTTTTTTGATCTTTAAATTTGAACCAGCTGGAAGACAACTTTAAGGAGGGTCTTCGAAAGACAATTAGAAATCTATGTAGGACACAATGCAAATAAAAATCCCTATTTGTATTTGTGTGGTACTTTATAATTCACATAATATTTTTCCAAAAAAGTTCTTTTTTCCTCCCTCACAACAACCCTTTGAGGCAGGTAAGGCAGCATTCTTCCATTTTGTAGATGTGAAAATAGATTCAGAAGATAAAGTGACTTCTCCAAAGCCATTGAGCCCAGACTGTGTGATTCCAAATTTTACATTTTTTTACTTATCATACCACCATGTACATATATGTTTAAAAACTAATAAAAATTTAGAGAATTTTATAAATCCCTAATTGTATGCATCCTCATCATTTGAAAATAATTAAAAATTTAAAATAATTAAATGTAATAATTGATATTCATCATTCATTTCTAGCGATGACACATATTAAGTATTTATAGTCTTTCTTTCAAAATAATTTTGTATTTGATTCTATCATATATATATTAATACTGTTTTTTCCTCTTAGGTTGTCACAGCTCATGCAGTTCGAGTCCCTGTCACCAGCAACCTGAGTGCCAACATTACTGGGTTTCTGCCTATTCATTGTATTTACCAGCTTCTCAGGAGCCGTTCCTTTACCAAGCACAAAGTATCAATTAAAGTACGATCTTACATTTATATTTCAAAGAGCAATAATGCTTTTTTTCCTCTTCTGTTATAGTGTGTAGGTCTTTACTGTGAGTTTTGTGTATAAAATATGTGGTATTAAGCTAAGTTACTAGGCATTTATATAATTATAGTAATTAGAACCTAATTTCAGATTTTTAAAACAATGTAACTGTTATTTACAAAATGTGTAAAATTACTGATCCATTTACATTCTTAAAAATAGCATATGCTGTTTCATTAAAACTTAGAAATTGCCATTTTCTAAATTTTGGTTTTGTTCACCAAATTGGGAAATTTGCTGGTCAGCCATGACTAGCATTTGTAGATTTGTTGTAAGGATACCTAATATCTAACTTACACATATTTTGATATGTTTTTGATTTATTATAGTTGGCTATATGGAACAGTTAAAAGGTCCTCTAAAGAAAAGGCTGAAACCCAGGAGGTAAAGAAATCTGTTTGAACCTTTTCTATAGAGGCTCCTTTATTTATAAAGAGCAATGAATAATATATGCATGATATATCACTTTTAATTGTCCCTTGTTTTTTATGATTTAGTGAAATTATTTTCCAGCTAGGTTGCATTTCCTTTTTCTTTATATTTTTAGCAAGTACAATAGCTAAGAATTGAGTCCAAATGCATACCCAACATTTTTACATGTCGTCTATCTAAAGATAGTTAAATGATAGTCTTCTGTAAGTGCTCGTCAGAGACACTTTCTTCATCTTTCTGAGGGTTTGCTGCAAAGGACTATCCCTCTCCCTAAATTCCTCTCTGCTGTGAGGTCTTCCATGACAACACAAATGGTGCTCTAAATACAGATATGGTAGGGACCTAAAATGTTTTTCTCACTACTTAAAAACTAATATTAAACCCAGCACCAAACTTATCATTTTAGGTTCATCTTATACTTTATAATATTCTCAACATTCTTGATTAAGATATAAAGGTAGTTCATAAGATATAAAGGTAATTCATATTTTTAAATCAAAGACAGTTATGATACAAGATAATATATTTGGAACTGGCAAAAGTTAATAGTGAGTTTCATTGATTCATAAAGCATTTAAAACTCTATGTGCTTTTATAATTTTGCTTCCTTTTTCTTTTTGCCATAATTGATTCAGTGCCTATAACCCTCTTTTTTAGGACTGGATTTATAGACAGCTCTGTGAAACCTCCACTCCACTCCATCCTCAACTACTTCCTCTGATTGACGTGTACATAAATTCTATACTCACTCCTGCATCTAAATCTAATCCAGAGGCCACAAATCAGCCAGTCACAGAACAGGAGATACTCAATATTTTCCAAGGAGTCATTGGGGTAAAATAGTGGTTCTTTTGTACTTTAGTTTATCTTCTGACTTACTTCATATTTTTTTCCTATCAGAGGACTTCTAGGTGGTTCTGAATTTAAAATGAGATTAAATTTCCTTAGATTACCTATAAAAATTAAAAGAATAGTCATTAAATTCCAAGTAGTTTGTCAAATAGGTACTCATAGAGGAATTTTTTTTTTTTTTTGAGACAGAGTCTCACTCTGTGGCCCAGGCTAGAGTACAGCAGTGTCATTATAGCTCACTCCAATCTCAAACTCCTGGGCTCGAGCGATCCTCCTGCCTCAGCCTCCTCAGTAGCTGGGACTGTAGGCATGCGCTGCCACACCTGGCCAAGTGTTTTCTTTTTTGTAGAGGCGGGGTCTTGCTCTTGCTCAGGCTGATCTTGAACTCCTGGCCTCACGCAATCCTTCTGCCTCGGCCTCCCAAAGTGCTGGAATTACAGGTGTGAGCCACCATGCCTGGACAAGAGGAATATTTTTAAAAACTTCATTTTAAAGTCTAAAGGGTGCCCTGGAGATTGTGTTTTTGGCCAAGTACTGTGTGAGATTCCAGCATATTCAACAAAACTTTGTTTAGCTTCCCAGGAATCTAAGACATAGCTAGGTTCAGCAGTCCCCAACCTTTTTGGTACCAGGGACCGGTTTCATGGAAGACAATTTTCCACAGACTGGGGGTGGGGGGTGGGGTGTTGTGGGTTTGCGGGTGGTGTTGCGGAGCTCAGGTGAGGATGTGGAACCCATTTCCTAACAGGTCATGGACTGGTACTGGGCTGCGGCCAGGGGTTGGGGACCGCAGCCTAGGTTCATTTTTGAAGAATTTGATGACAATCTTTTCCCCCATTTTGTCAGAAGGGAAAAACAGTTGCATTTTTCACAAATATAGATAAATATACACTATCTTTTTTAGGAGTTACTTTCTTCATGATAATTTCAGATAATACTTGAGACTCCTGTAAATCTTTCAGAAGCAGCCTGGTGGGTTTGCTGCTAAGTAGTAGATGAAGGCTTTTTTTGTCCTATCTCAAATAATACTTAAGCATGTCATCTCCCATACCATCTCAAGTTTCATTTGAACTTCAACTGTCTCTTTGAGTTTAATGTGAACACAGCAACATTTCTCCCTGTTTTATCTGAGCTTGGGAGCTTCAACACTGAATGGTCTGTTTTGATCCTTTTACTATAAAAAAAATTCACTCATGAAATTTAACATTATTCTAAAACATTTGTAATATTACCTCCAGGGTGACAATATCCGCCTTAATCAGCATTTCAGTATCACAGCACAGCTCTTGGTGCTCTACTATATACTGTCGTACGAGGAAGCTCTCCTAGCAAACACGAAGACTTTAGGTAGGTTGTGTATAGGGGAGTGGTTCTAGGGGTAGTTCTTTTTATTTGCTTGTATTTTGTTACTTTCCAAGCTGTTATTTTGTAAAATAAGGCCAATATTCTAACAAACTGAGTATCATTTTATTATCTTTGCAATATAGGCATTGTATGCTTCATACATAAATCATGCATGTGTGGGCACATAACCCCGTGTGTCTCAATCCTCCTTTTAACAGGCTAAATTAATAGATAACTGAATTATCTGTATTTTAACAATTTTATTGACCTTATTCACTAAATATAAATTAAGAGATAAACCTGAAGGAGCTGTAGCTGACATTTTTTTGCTTGATTTCAGGCTGGAGTGCAGTGGTGCGATCATAGCTCACTGTAACCTCAAACTCCTGGCCTCACATGATCCTCCCGCCTCAGCCTCCTGAGTAGCTGGGACCACAGGTTCACACCACTTTGCCTGGCTAAAATGCAGAAACTTTTAGGCAAATGTTGGCAGATGTTATTTCTTGATGGTTTGAAATTTCAGAACTGTAAAACCTAGAGTTAAATCAAGTTTTGACATAAAAGGGGTCCAATAGTTATGTGACTATATTGTAGAGTAATAGTTTAATAATTTTAAACTTATTTCGTTACCTACCTGATTGTTCACATATCTTTATGTAAAACAGCTGGTTTTTAAAATAAAAACATTTATTAAAAGTGTTTACTGGGGAAAATTTAGGAAATGAAAACAATATAAAGAACAAAGCATAAACTACCAATTCTACTGCCCAGAGATAGTCACCACTAGAAGTTTGCTGGAAAACAGTCTTTGCATATATGATAGCTTTCACAAAGTTGAAATCATAATATATATTTTTAGTCTGCTTTTTCTACTTAATAATATATTTTAAACATTTTCCTGTTATAATAATTTTTTTTCTAAAACATCTTCAGTAGCTGCATAATATTTCATTGGAAATCTATATCATTGTTTAACAAATTCCTTATTGTTGGACATTTATATTATTCCCAAACTTTGCATTATAAACAGTGGGGGAATGAATATTCATAGGGCTAACTCTATACACAATCATGATTATTTCTTTTCTTAGGGTAGATTCCTAGATGTAGAACTACTAAGTTAAAGATTGTGAAAAATTATAAGATTTAAAAAACAAATTGCCATATCGCTTTCCTGGCCTCAAGTGATCATCCCACCTCAGCCTCCCAGAGTAATTTATTTTAAAAAATTTAAGTATGGCTGTAATTAATTTTGGTCTAAAGTATGGGGTATAGATCCAATTTTATTTTTTTATAATTGGTTATTTGTAAACATTACATACTTGTCATTTTCCTATTGCTTGGGAGGATTGCTTTTATGTATATCAACATTATATCATAAACCAGTTTGAGCACGCTGGCTCATGTCTGTAATCCCAGCACTTTGGGAAGCCAATGTAGGAGGATTGCTTGAGGCCAGGAGTTTGAGATTAGCCTGGGTAACATAGCAAGACCCCATCTCTACAAAAAGTAAAAAAGGAAATTAGCTGAGTATTCTGGCCTGTGCTTGTAGTCCTAGCTACTCTGGTGGCTGAGGTGGGAGGACTGCTTGAGCCTAGGACTTTGAGTTTACAATGAGCTATGATCATGGCACTGCACTCCAGCCTGGGTGACAGAGTGAGATCCTGTCTCTTAAAAAAAAACAAACATTTTATTACAAATCTATGTCTGTTTCTGGATTTTCTTTTTTATGTTTGACATTTCCTGCACCTTTTACCAATACTGTTCTTATTCAGAATTTCTGGTGCTCTCACATATTTAATCTTCCACATGATCTTTATAATAATTTTGTCTAGTTCCACAAAAGAAAATTATATTGGAATGTTGATAAAAAGTATGTTAAGCTTATAATTTTTTTTTTTTTGAGACAGGGTCTCACTTGTTGCCTGGGGCTAGAGTGCAGTGGCATGATCATAGCTCACAGCAACCTCAAACTTCTGGGCTCAAGTGATCCTCCTGCCTCACCCTCCCAAGTTGGTAGGACTACAGGCGAGCACCACTGTGCCTGGCTAATTTTTAAATTTTTTCATAGTGATGAGATCTTGCTATTGCTCAGTCTGGTCTCGAACTCCTGGCCTCAAGTGATCCTCCCGCTTTGGCCTCCCAAAGTGCTGAGATTACAGGCTGGGCCACTGTGCGAGGCATTATAGATTAATTTGGAGAGAATTTACATCTTTGCAATATTAAGTCTTCCTATCTAGGAATCTGAAATAATTTTTGCTTTTCAATTAAATTGTGAACATTTTTATTATTAAAAAGTAAACAACAGATGTTAGGATACAGAGAAAAGGGAACTCTTATATACTTACTGTTGGTAGGAATTTAAATTGGTACAACCTCTATGGAAAACAGTATGGGGATTTCTCTGAGAGCTAAAAATAGACCTTCCATTTGATCCAGCAATCTCAGTACTTCATAGCTACACGAAGGAAAACGAATTATTACAAAAAAAAGACACATGTACTTGTATGTTTATGGCAGCACTATTCACAATAGCAAAGTCATGGAATCAACCTAAATGTCCATCAGTGCATGATTGGATAAAGAAAATGTGTATGTGTATGTATACCATGGAATACTACTCAGCTATAAAAAGAATGAAATATGTCTTTTGTAGCAACATGGATGGAACTGGAGGCCATTATCATAAGTGAAATAACTCAGAAACAGAAAGTCAAATACTGCACGTTCTCACTCATAAGTGGGAGCTAAAGAATGGGTTCACGTGGACATACAGAGTGTAATAATAGACATCGGAGACTCTGAAAGGTGGAGGTGTGAGGGGCGAAAAAGTACCTCTTGAGTAGTGCACACTATTTGGGTGATGGGTACACTAAAAGCCCAGACTTCACCACTAAAATATATCCATGTAATAGAAATGTTACTTGTTCTCCCCACATTTATTAAAAATTTAATTTTAAGCATTTTACATTTTAACTAAAATGTAAGCTTCTTGAAGGCTAATTTTTGTCCTTTTTTTCACTACTATATCTCTAGCATCTAGACTATTGGTACATTATAAGCACTTGATATTTATTGACTCATGACTGAATTTATTCCAGTTATTTTTTATGTCTGTTAATAAAATTTTGTAGTTTATATAGGTTCTGTATAATTTTCTCCTAACAAGAAAAGGCATTCGTATTTAGTTTGGATTAGCCAAGCTCTGAATTTCTTTTATTGTTAGGATATCATTGTTTTAAAATTTTTTTTTACACGTCAGATAAACAATTTTGGCAGTTATTGAGATAATTTATTTGGCCTATTTATATAATTCATTATATAATTAATGTTTTTATATTCCTGGAATGGACTATACTTTCTCTTGGTATCTTATTCTTTTAGTATGGCAGTAAATTTGATTTGCTTGTTTTTTAATTAAGATTTTTTTCATCTGTGTTTAAGCAAGTGAAATTGACCCTTTTTCCTTTTCTTTTTATTTTTTCCTTTCAGGCTTTGGTGTCAGGTTTATGCTAATGTCATAAATGAATGGGAAGTTTTCCATCTTTTTAAGGATTAAAATGTCAAAAAAACCCCCCAAAACAAGCGATGGTGTAAATAGTATTCAAAACATTTCTACAGTTTTGCTGAGGTTGAGGTTAATGTTAGCTTTGAACCTTTGAAAGCCATACATTGAAAGAAATTTAGAAAAGTGATGGCTCATGTTATATGTATAAGACCAATGATCTTCCTATAGGCCTTTCATAATTATAATTCAGTCTTTTACTGAAGGATTAAGAATATCCTTGATGTTTTATTTCACAGAGATGTTAAAGAGAAACAGTTGCTTTAAGTGGGGCTTCATGGGCTGCTACTTCTTTGATAGTATCATTAAAATGTATTCAGGATTTGTCTTCAGTGACATAAGTCCAGAAACTCAAATATTCATACTTTACCCTGAGCTGATCGTGGGGACTCTAGATCTTAAAAATACTAGTTAACATTTGAGTGCTTGTTATGTGTTAGACACTACTGAAATACTTTACAGATGTTAACTCACAAAAACCCTCATGAGAATTCTGTTAGATAGATTGTTGTTATCTTTTAGTTTATTGGGGGGGACCCCCAGGCACAGGATAGTAGTAAGTGTTAGACCCAGGGACTATCACTGGAACCTATACCTATTGGTTTAACTGCTTTCTGATGCATACTTACCCAGTTCATGAAAGACTGATATGGAAAACTAGGATGCTAATTTATTAATTTAAAAGGGGGATTATATCTAATCAAAAGGTATGTGGCCTACATAGATAGTGATTCTCAGCCTTTATTCTAACACTTGCACTTACATAATTCTTCTTGTCCTCAGTCAAAATATTAATACATTGTTGAACTTTAGTGTTTGTGTTTTGAAAAGAATAAGTGTGTTGAATATGGTTTTTTAACCTATAATCACTCTGATTGAGAGTCTCATATATTTCTGTGGTATACAAGCAGAATACCTCAAATGAGATTACGGTGCCAGGCATACATTATACAATATGGTAGAAACGAGACAGGGAAAGATAGTGTTGATTGACAAGGACCTTTACTCTATGTGATCTAGGAATCCACTGAAAGTGGCTAAATCTGTATTTAAATAAGAGGACTATGACTTCAAGGTGAAGGATCAATTAAAGAGATGAGAAATTAGAGGCAAGGAAAGTGGGCCATAAAAGATATTTAAACAGAGAATGAGTAGGCACTGAATTAGGATAGCAGCAAAAGAACAGAAATTAAGATAGACTTGTTAGGAAAAAGAAAGGATGGACGTGGCTGGCTGAAGGCAGGAGTTATGAGAGAAGGAAGTCAAATTCTTTTTGCCTAACTTCCTTTAAAAAGAGTCAGTCACCACTATTGTATATCATATGATTAAATTAAGGCTCCTTTTCATAAGTTATATTGAAGTCATGAAGCTTTAAGCCATGTGTTCATGACTACATTTGATCTTCCTAATTAGATTTGGGAAAGTTTTGACTCACTTATTGGTTGTTTTAGTGTAGGGCACTTCTGCACATAGCTTTTCTCATCTATTTTATGATTTTTCTCCTCATTAGTTTCAATTCCAGGGCATTTTCAAGATCTTGCCCTTAGATATATTCTTGCTTTTCTTGTGTAGCCACTATTTTGGTAGTGATTCTTCATCCTTTATGTTCTATATTTATAGATAAAGTGAATTAAAAGTAACTTGACATTGTTTTTGTTCCCATTTGGGTCAAAGGTTAAGATTTCTATTGTTTCTGACTCTTTATACTTTTTATCTTTGACTGACAGCTGCCATGCAAAGAAAGCCCAAATCATATTCATCTTCTTTAATGGATCAGATTCCTATCAAATTCCTTATTCGACAGGCTCAAGGGCTGCAACAGGAGTTGGGAGGTATTTGTTTTATTACTTTTTACTGCCAAAAACTTAATTGTTAAAAAAATCTTATCTTACTGTTTATAATGTTATAAAAGGTAATAGGTGCTGAATATTTTTTTTTTGAGATGGAGTCTCACTCTATCATCTCCCGAGTAGCTGGGACTACAGGTACATGCCAGCACACCCAGCTAACTTTTATATATATATATATTTTTCTTTCATGGAAATGGAGTCTCAATATGTTGCCCAGGCTGATCTTGAACTCCTGGCCTCAAGTGATCCTCCTGCCTTGCCCTGCTAAAGTGCTGGGAGTATAGGCGTTAACCACCCTGCCCCCAGTGTTAAAAATTCAAACAATTCTACAGTGAAATTCCTCTTTGCCTTCCTCGCTAATCTGTTATTTACTTACTGCAAACCACCCTTCACCCCAAAAACCCCAACTGTTTTCAGTTTGGTGTTATTTTCAGACATTTTAATTGCAGATATTCAATTAATTTTGACCTACAGAAATAGCAATTTCGTATCATTGAACCTATTAGATATACACACAAGTAAAAAACCAATTTTTTAAAAAACTATGAATAGTGTTATACCCTGCCTCTTCTGAGACTTGCTATTTTTTCTTGCAGACTTGAACATCTTTTCATATCAGTACATGTTGGTCTACCTTATTGGTTTTTATTTATTTTTTGAGACGGAGTCTCGCCCTGTCCCCCAGGCTGGAGTGTAGTGGCGTGATCACAGCTCACTGCAACCTCAAACTCCCGGGCTCAAGTGATCCTCCTGGCTCAGCTTCCCGAGTAGCTAGGACTACAGGTGTGTGCTACCACGCCCGGCTAATTTTTTCATTTTTTGTTGAGATGGGGTCTTGCTGTGTTGCACAGGTTGGTCTCAAACTCCTGGCCTCAAATGATCCTTCTGCCTTGGCCTCCCATAGTGCTGGGATTACAGCTGTGAGCCACTGCATCTGGCCCTTTATTGTTTTTAAATATTGTATAATATGGATATATTGCAATATTTTTACTATAAATACTGTCAAATAGGAATATAGTAGTATTTTTAAAACTTAGATTTTTTTTTTTAATTAAACACTGTAAAATGTTCGAATGTGGGTGTTTTTCTTTCCTTGAAGTTGAAATTTTTTTTCCTTTCTTTGTTATGGTTGGATTCAAGGGAAAACATGAGCTTTCATTAGCCATCGTTAACCAGATGTCTGCGTTTATTTACTTGTTTCTTTGTATACTTTACTTCCAAAGAAATAATGTTATATTTTGTAGCATTTTCCAATTAGCATGATTTATTGAAAAGAGTGTGAAATGTAGATTAATTTGTACTTTTGTAAACAGTCTTTTTTGTGAGTATTGGGTATAGTTTTAACTGTACATAATGTTCTTATAATGTACATATGTGCATTTAGAGATTTCAGCTTTAAAATAATGCCACTTTTCATTGTTATAATGTGTTTTCAAACATAGCAACATCAGTTTTAAGCTGCTTCTCTGAGAAAGGAAGCAGATATTACCCCCACTGGGACTAAGCAGTGGTATGATTTGATCTAAGTTGCATAGTAAGGGGTTGATTGGATTTAAAAAGCTTTGATTCCTGCTACTGCTACTACTATTCTTTTTTTTTTTTTTTTTTTTTTTTGAGACAAAGTCTCACTCTCTTGCCTGGGGCAAGTGCCATGGCGTCAGCTTAGCTCACAGCAACCTCAAACTCCTGGGCTCAAGGAATCCTACTGTGTCAGCCTCCCGAGTAGCTGGGACCTCAGGCATGCACCACCATGCCCGGCTAATTTTTCTATATATTTTTAGCTGTCCAATTAATTTCTTTCTATTTTTGGTAGAGACAGGGTCTTGCTCTTGCTCAGGCTGGTCTCGAACTCCTGAGCTCAGAACGATCCGCCTGCCTCAGCCTCCCAGAGTGCTAGGATTACATGCGTGAGCCACCACGCCCGGCCCTACTATTCTTATTATTCTGATGATGATGATAATAATAGTGTAGTAGCAGCAATATTTATTAGGTCAAGTAGTTAGCATAATGGTACTTCATATACCTAAATAGGCATTTTAATGGTGTCATCATTGATTTTCTCATTGTTGATATTACACATAATAGTCATAAGTAGTCAAACTGTGCTATAGGCAAGGCTTTGATTTGGTAAAAGGAAGTTTTTCCGTTTCTTTTGATCTTCCTTCACCCTTCTTGAATGAAGACAAATGCACCCTATCGTGGGTATCATCAATACTGCTTCCCTTCACTGACATACTTAGCTATGTGACTTTGGGATAGTTAATACATGTCTTTCACCCTGTTAGGTTCCTTACGGTAGAGTGGAGACATTGTTGCTCACTTTGTAGGAATTTTAGGGTGAAATGAGAAAATGTATATAAACAACCTGAGACTTTTTAGATACTCAAAGTGAAGAACTTTAATTTTACCCATCTATAGCAATGATTCTCACTGGAGTTGGAGGAAAGGGCATGTTCTCTGCAGAAGCCTGTCAGTATTTCTGAGTGGGGTTTTTTTGAACCATAAATAATTTTTCCCAAATGGACATTATTTCCCCCTCTTTATCTTTCCTCTCCCCTCAAACTATTGAACCACTGCTTTGTCAAATAACTTTTCCTGATAGGGGACTGTTATGTTGGGTTGGCATAGAAGAAAGCTTGAGAACTTTTGATATGAGTAGTAGTTCCCAGCTCAATGTGTATCAGGTTACTTGGGGATCTTTATTTAAGTAGATTCCCTGGCTCAAACTACTATATGGAAGTTCTTGAACTGTGGTATGCATGCACAAGAACTACAAATTCCCAGGGCTGCATTCCAGAGCTTCTGATATAGTCATCTGAGATGTCATCCATTATTCTGCGCATGCAACAAGCTTCCCATGCTTCTGATGCTAGGGACACTGTAATCATACTTTGGAAAACACTGATTTTGAGCATAACCTTTCCTTGTGGGCTGTTGGCTTGCTAAAAATGAGATGGGTAGGGAAGCTTCTGGTGTTTGAAAATGGATAATCCAACTGATTTCCTACAATTTTCAAGGACTGCATTCAGCTTTACTACGTCTCCTTGCAACTAACTACCCACATTTATGTATTGTGGATGACTGGATCTGTGAGGAAGAAATCACAGGGACTGATGCCCTGTTAAGGCGAATGCTCCTGACGAATAATGCCAAAAACCACTCTCCTAAACAACTCCAAGAAGGTAGAGTACTTTGATACTCCTTTTACCCCTTTTGTAGTACAAGGAGATGCTAGTCTAACTGAAATCTTACAATCATGCAGAATTTTCCTGGGGATATAACAGTGTTTTGGTGAGTATATTTTAAGTAATTCTGTTTGAGTTTAAGGAGCTTTAACCATTTCTTTCTGACGTGCTTGTATCTTTTCTCTTATAGGTGCTATGTTATATCACTAAAAAAAGTGGTGTGGTTTTAGGAAGGTCCTAAACTGGTTAGAAATAAGGGCAATGGAATAGGGTAATATACTTGTTGTTAATGGATAAATGTTCCAGGTCAGCACTGTTAAATAGAAATATATTAATTAAATAGAAATAATTAATGCAAGCCACATGTATATATTTTCTAGTAGCTACATTAAAAAACTAAAAAGCAGGCAATATTAATTTTAATAATTTTATTTAACCAAATATGTTCAATATTATCATGTAATCAATGTAAAAATTATTAATATTTTACTCTCCACACGCCCCTCCCCAAGTTTTTGCAATTTGTTGTGTAATTTACACTTAAAGCACATCTCAGTTTGGACTAGTTACATTTTAGATGCTTAATAGCCAGATATGGTTAGTGATTACTTTATTGGAGAACACAGTTCTAGATATTTTTTAGTAACTACAGCAATCTGCTGGATGCTTACATCCTATAAAGGGGGCACTTGGAGGAAAGTGTCAAGAAATTTGAACTTTTCAAATGAATGTTAGAGACTAAAAGCAATACTTTGATATATTTTCCTCTTTTACCTATGTTTTTAAAATCACTCAGAATCACCAAGAAAATGAGATTAGTCTTTGGGTCACTAATGTGTCTTTTTTTAAAAATGATCTCTTCATTTTTAATTTCTTAAAAAGCATGTTCACAGCACAGTCTAAGAATGCCACACAGTACTGGTTTGCTGCTCTTTGTCAGAGTGTGTCAGATAACGGAAAACAAAAAAATGGTTAATGGTTTGAAAAATTAATTTTCTGAAATTTCCATAAAGCCAATAATCGCCATTTAAATCTTTATTTCAGAGTAGTAAACATTTCAAAAATGTATCTACCCAAAATCATACTTCTCTGAAATGTAATTAAAAGCTATACAACAAAACAAAAATAAATATTCTTCTAGAAAGAAAATATTTTGCATTTTGAGATAATGTTAAAAGGGAAGATTTCCAATGTAAAAGATGTCTAGATTTTTACTCTCAAACAAAGAAGGTTTGGATCTTCAGTGGTTCCAGTCTGACTTCAGTAATAGGAGGAATGATTACATTGTGGTTAATGAACTTCAATCCTAACAAAGCCAATGTACTTTTCCAGTGCAGTACTTTTTTAAAGAAGTGTTGTACAACTAACGTGATTTTAAAAATCAGATATTTCTTCTTTATGAAACACTGCACTTCCATGAATTTTTCTTAAGGCCTTTATTTTAAGTTTAGTCAAAACTATAGCTAAGATTGAAAGTTTTACTTTTTAGCAACATTGTTTTCTTGATTTGTTTGGCCTATAGTCTGAGAGAGCAGTATTACTTCCTGCCTGGTAAACTTTACAGAACTTAGATTATGACTGCTTAATTTTCTTTTTAGCATTTTCAGCTGTTCCAGTAAGTCACACACAAGTGATGCAGATTATAGAACACTTGACTCTACTGTCAGCCAGTGAACTAATACCATATGCAGATGTATTAATATCCAATATGAGCCAGCTATTGAATTCAGGGGTTCCACGGAGAATTCTTCAAACAGTCAATAAACTATGGATGGTTCTTAATACTGTGATGCCTAGAAGGTAAATTCAGTGTATTGTTATACATAATAGATAAATGTATAGCAGTGATAAGATAAAATAACCTAAACTTAATTGTTGTAAAAAAATTTTCACAAGACCACTTATGTCAGTATTTGTTGAGTATGTGACAACAGAACTCTTTTCTGAAGACTACTAATTAGAGTTGTTATAACTTTAAGGAGAAGCATGAACTTTGTCTTAAGAAATAGAGAGAAACCATGATGTATTTCTAACTTGAGAAAGTTCTTTAAAAATGGGTTCTGGGCCAGGTGTGGTGGCTCATGCCTGTAATCCCAGCACTTTGGGAAGCCAAGGCAGGAGGATTGCTTGAGGCCAGGAGTTCAAGACCAGCCTGGGCAACATAGCAAGACCTCGCCTATACAAAAAAGTTAAAAAATTAACCTGGCATGATGGCAGGCACCTATAGTCCCAGATAGTTGGAAGGCTGAGGCAGGAGGATCACTTGAGACTAGGAGTTTGAGGTTGCAGTAAACTATGATGACACCATTGCACTCTAGCTTGGGCAACAGAGTGAGACCCTGTCTGGAAAAAAAAAAAAAAGATTCTCATGTATAGTTATTTATGGCTAATTATGATTTAGATCACTATCATGTTTTGTGTCATTGCAGTGGTTCCAAATTTTGCTGCATATTAAGATTACCTGGAGAGCTTTTAAAACTCCTGATCTCCAGGTTGTAACCCATACCAATTAAATCAATGTCTGTGGGTGGGAGTCAGGCATCAATACTTTTTGGTTCCCCAGGTGATTCCAAAATGCAGCCAAGTTTGGAGGACACTGGGTTACTTAGTTTGTCTTTAGCCAATGGGTCTCTGCTGTTCATAGATTACATCAGTAACACCTGGCCAACTCTAGAAAACAATACTGGAGACCTGACTTAGTTGAGATTTTGATTCAGTAGGTCTGGGTTGGTCTCTGGGAATATATATACTTTTGAAATTTAATTTTTACTTAATGTCAAATTAATAAATGCACATAACTTAAGAAGCTAAATAGTATATAAGGTTTGCCTCATACCTTTCTATTTTAAACTCTAATTTCCCAGAGACAACTGTTTTCAGCTCTTTTGTCTTTTTATTTTGGCATTTATATCCCCCCAATATATACCAATAATATGCTTGTAATAACTGTGATTTCCTGATTTTCCAATTTAGAAATTATCTATTGACTTCCTACTATACAAAATGAAGGTTTAGCGCTCTACCTGCTTTTTCTACTGTTGAGTCTCACTTCCTCCAATACACATTTCCCCTCCCCCTATTTCTCCCTACACAGGTATATCAAAATTTTTAGTTAAAGCAGTATTTAGTGTACATATTATTATGAATACAGAAGTGATATTTATAGTTGAGCTGTGTGATAGCCTTTGATTACAATTTCTTTCTTATACAAGTGCCCTCCCTCACACTCAACACATACCCTCAGTTAGTAATACTTGCCTTTTTTCTGTTTGCTGGGTTTTTTGTTGTTGTTTTGGTATCAGCAACTAATAACTAATATCCCCAAACTTCATTATCAAGGGGAAATTTTACTTTACAATTAGTCCTAATACATTAGGTAATATATCAGTAACAATTTTTTTTAGAGACATTTCCTTTCAGAGCTTTCCATCTTCATGTTCCCATCTGGGACATACACAATTGCCATGCTAGAATTGCTGTTGTCTCTCTTCTTTGTTGGTTTCTGTGTTTTTCATTTTCTTAGTTTATGGCTTAATTTTAGTGAGTGGAACATTCCCTAAGTTACTTCCTGAGAAAGGGAATGTGAAAAACTTTATTTTTTTGAGACTTTGCATGAGTGAAAGGTTTTTATTCTTCTCACATGTGATTGATATATTTAACCTAAGTGTAAAGTTCTAGTTCATTTTTGCTCTCAGATATTTGAAGGCATTGTTCTGCTGAGTTAGAGTTTCCATTATTGCTATTAATAATCTGATGTTAAACCAATTTCTAACCCTTTGTATGTGACCATTGTTTTTTCTCTCTTAAAAGATTTTAGGTTTTTTTTTTTTTTTTAACTCTTCTGGAATTTCATGATGAAGTATTTGGAGGTCTTTTTTCATTCATAGTGCTGGACACTTGGTTGGCCTCTTTTGTCTGTATAGTAATGCCTTCATTTCTAAGACATTTTCTTTCTTCAATAATTTCCTTCTGTTTTCTGAAATTTTTTGTAATTTGAATTTTGAAGCTCTTGGATTTGTTCTCTGGTTTTCTCTTTTTTTTCTCCTGTTTTTTTTAAATGTGTCTTTTGAATGTACTTTTTGGATATTTCCTCAATGTTATCTTCTGACCTCTCCTTTGAAGTTTTAAATTGGTTATATTCTTAATTACTAAGAGCTTTTTCTTAATATTTTAAAATGCCTCTTGTTCTTGTTTCACATATGAAATATTTTATTCTTTAAGGATATTAATAGTTTTTTAAAAAAATTTTCTTGTTATCCCTACATTTTGTTTCTTTGGAGTTCCTTTTTTTCTGTTTGTATATTTTGTTCTCTTTCAAAGTAAAAGCTTTCTTCAAATGTCTGATGATCCTTGTTTGTCCACTCATATTTAAGAGGGGGAAGTTCTATGTGGTAGGTGGGGCTGGGGACTCCTAGACTTCTCTGTAAGAGATCAAGTACCCTCCCCATTGGAATATCCCTCAGTGATTACAATGTGAAGTCAGGTTAGTGACCACTTTGATAGTCTATTAATGTCTAATCTCAAAGTGGCATCTCACATCCAGACTTTATGATGGTTAATATAGAGTAATGGCTTATATTTATAGGGCCAGATACAGTTTCAAAGTGTTTTGGTAAGTATTATTTATAGGTATTATTCCTATTTTACAGATAAGGAAACAGAGCCTCAGTGATTTATACAGAATTATATAGCAAGTATGGTATAACTGAAGTTTTAATTCAAGTTTTATTTTATATGCCATGATTATTCTATTATAACTGAAAATTTTGAGACTACTGTGTGTTTACTGTTTTATCTTTATTTGTTTTAGAGACATAATAAGAGGTTAGATGTCTATAGTTTTTAATTTTTCAAAGTTCATTCACATCTGTTTTCTTTTTCCTGAATATAACTTTCTAAGGTAGAAAGTATTGGATGGCTACAGATTTCAATTATAATATAGCTATTTGAACATGTGATTCTTTTCTAATCAGGCTATGGGTAATGACGGTTAATGCACTTCAACCTTCAATAAAGTTTGTACGACAACAAAAGTATACTCAGAATGACCTGATGATAGATCCTCTCATTGTCTTAAGGTGTGATCAAAGGGTTCACAGGTGGGTGTCATTATAGTTTCATTGTTATTATAGAGTTATACTTTGGAGAGTAAAAAGAAATTGACAAAATTCAATTTAAACTTATATTTTAGTGTTCTTGCAGATAACTAGGCAGTATGAACTGTGCAGTTTTTTCGATCTTTTTTTAGTTGTATTTATTCATGAAATACATATTCAATTTAATATTTAATATGTAATTAATAAAACCTAGCCTTAGAGAAGTGTCATTGTTGGTTTTGGTAACCATCAGTGGTGGCTTTTCTCTCTCACAGTTAAGATAAGTAAAGAATTAACACTATTTCTGCTTGCATGTTAAAAAAGGGTTTTAAAAAACTGGTTCATTGTGAATCATTACATGTATCATAACTGTGACCTTTTTGGCATGTTCAATTGTGATGTTAGCTTCATTGATTTCCACATTTGGCTTTAATTCCTTGCCAGCTGCTGAACCTAAGCAATTGCTTTGAAGTGGCTTTCACTCAAAAGGCAGAATAATTTAATTCATATTATTAATATTTGAATTTCTAGTTGTTATGATAAGTAATATCAAAGGTATATAAGTTGAGGGGCCCACCTTTAAAGTGGTTATCGGCTGCATGGGGAAATGAGACAGATATATGAAAAGTTAAATAATATGGTCGTATGCAGATGAATGATGTATAAATGAATGCTGTTAAAAGTTCAGGAAAGATGTTGAAGAGATGGGACCTGAGTACTGTTTTAAAGAATGGGGATAGGGCTGGTCTGAGTGCAGTGGTGTTTACAACTAATTGTTCACAACCAGTCACAGATTTTCTTTGTTCCTTCTCCACTCCCACTACTTCACTTGACTAGCCTTAAAAATAAAAAAAGAAGAAGAAAAAACAGTTTAGATAAACAATTAGTATTATGGTGGGGGTTAGGGAGTCAAGGAAGGTACTCTGAGATAAAGAACACTTTGAGCAAAACTATAGAAGCAAGAGTGAAAATGCTTGGAGAAGAGAGTTAGTTTTTGAGTAGAGCACATTTTACAATTGGAAAGTAAATTGGGGTCAGACTATGGATGGCCTTGAATGTTAGGTTAACAAGGTTGTTTAGGTTGTAACTTAGGAAAAGAAACTTTGTGCTACATGAGTTAGAGGGGAGAGAAACTTTAGTAAGGAAGACTGAATGGTATACACTTTATGTTTAAACTCATCTGTCATCAGCCATGGGGATGACATTCTTAAAGTGACAAAGCCTGCAAAATCAGCCTAATACAGTTGGTGAAATCAAGGTCTCATAGGAAATAGATATCAGAAGAATAAACACTATAAATGACATCGAATATCTAATAAAAGGAAAACCACAGTAAATAACACTTCTAGAAAAGAGCTGTTTCTAAAGCAAATGATTTATCAGTGTTAAAAATCAGTGTTAAAACTTAAATAGGCTTCCTTTCACCTGAATCACCTCAGGTGATTCAGTTGTTCAGGAAGATCTTAAATCACACTATCAAAATGTATGTAATGTTTTTGTGCTTGGATTTTTCACTTATGAACCTTTTATCATGTTAATAGATATTCTTATATTAATTGGCTACATAGCATTCCATTTTATAGATATGGTATGCTTAACTCAATCCCCTATTGTTGGATATTTTATTTTTAATTTTTGCTGTTATCGATAGCACTGTGGTGACTACTCTGTGTGCATTTTACCATTCTGAGTATTTCCTTAGGACAGATTCCTAAAAATGGAATGATTGGAGCAGAAGTAACATGCTCATTTTTAAGACCTTTTATTCATATTTTCATTCTGCCATCCAGAAAGGTTGAACCACTTTATATTCCATAGCAGTGTTTGATATTGTATACTTTCCTGTGATATTTTGTGTAATATTATCCAAATTGATAGGTAAAAAGATTCCCATTTTCATTTCTTGTTAGATTGAACATTTTAATATATTTATTGGCTACTGGTATTTCTTCTTTATATTAATATTTTAGCTTATTTTTTTGGCCTATCTTTTTTATTAATTGAAAGAGCTCTTTATCTATAAAGGATATTAGCTCTTTGTACTCATACTGCAGTTTTTTCCTCATTGCTTTATTTTTTTTAATTTTTTACCTCCCCTCCCCCACCTCATTGCTTTATTGATAAGCCTTTTAATTTTGTTCATTTTTTAAAATTTAATTTTTTATAAAGTGATCATTCTCATGGTTTAAAAAAACACACAATATAAAGATGTACACAGATAAAAATATACACATATAAAAGATAAGAAAGTCAGTATTTGCTTTGAATTAACCTAGTGGTGGTGGTAGGAAAGTGGATGGGGGTATATATAAAAAAATACTAGCTATGTGTAGACACCTATTGAAGCTGGGTGATGAGTTCTTAAGGGTTCATTATAATATTCCATCTTTTATGCATGTGTGAAATTTTTCACAATATACATTAATAAGTAAATGTTTCATAACATGCAAAAAGATTAACAAAAAGAAAAGGTGTATAGTGAAAAGTCTGGCTCTCACATATCTATCATTCTGACATTGCTAAAACAAAATTCCTCTGTGGCCTCTTTTGACCAATTCCAGTTCTATCTCCAGAGGAAACTTCATTATAATGGTGTGTATGTAGCTTTACTTTTCTATGTACTTACAAATTTAATAAATAGAAATACTTACTTTTTTGTATTGTATGGTTTTACAAAAACATAAGTAGTATTATATTGTAGGCATTATTTTCTTCTTTTAAAAAAACTTTTCTGTTCTTAGTATGTTTTCCATATTAGTATGCATATTTCCACCTCATGTGTTTTAACTGCTGCATTGTATACCATATATAGATTATCAGGCTTATCCTCCAGAAACTAATTCAAAATGTCTGGGTTAGAGCTTGGGATTTAGATTTTTTTAAATAAGCACTCCAGGTGATTTTTCAATTTGGGGAAACATTGCCATAGTTTATTTAACCATTGACATATTGCTGGACATTTAGGTTGTTTCCAGTATTTCATTTATAAACACAGCTATAATGTCTGTTAATGCACACTAGCTAGCTCTGTCCTGTGATAGAGACTGAGAAGTGGAATTTCTGGGTTATTCTAAGGGTATTGCATTTAAAATTCTAGTGGTTACTAATTTGTCTTTTTTTTTGTTTTCTTTTTTACATTTAACTCTTATGTCTATTTTTATCTTATTTATATTTAATCTATAGCAATCTTTGAGGAATGAATAACTGTGTACCTAACCAGTTTATAGATGAAGAAACTGAGGTTCAGTAAGAAACTTCCCTAGGTTAAGTGGATGAACCACTCTTGGAATACAGAGTTGTCTTCATGTCTTGTTCCAAAGAAGGAAGAGTAGTAAAAAGAATAAATACTCTGTTCTAGTCACCTTCATCTTATCAATAATAGGATATGCCTTTTTGAGGACAGCTGCTTTGTAGGCTCACATCTAAGATTTACTGGTATTGTCATTTTCTTCAAAAGATGCGTATCTTTTCTCTAGAGCTTACATTATACATATTTATTTTTAGCTGATAAGATCAAACAGATAATACTATTTATATAATCTTGAAATATAGAGAAGATATTAAACTTTTGAGACTATTATAGTGAGAAAAGTTATTCCTCTGTTCTGTTCAGGTTTTTCTAATTATTTAAACTCAATGGATCATGTTCTGGGTAATTTTTACATTTTTATTCCTTCTCATATATTTTCCTTTCCTTCTTTGTTTGTTTAGGTGCCCCCCATTGATGGATATTACTCTACACATGTTGAATGGATATCTTCTTGCATCTAAAGCCTACCTTAGTGCTCATCTGAAGGAAACAGCAGAGCAAGATAGGCCTTCCCAGAATAATACAATAGGTTTAGTTGGACAAACTGATGCTCCAGAAGTTACCAGAGAAGAATTGAAAAATGCATTGCTGGCTGCTCAGGTAAATTTTGCTAAAGTAAAATTTAGTCAAAAAGGGCAAGGGCTTTCCTACTCACATAATCAATTAAATTAGATGGCATATTATTCCCTCTGTGTACATTGGTGACATATGGTATATTCCTTCTATTGGAGAATCTATTATAATGATGTTACCTTTGCTCTACATCAAATGGATTATATTACTGAAATCAAGAATAATCTTCATGATATAAATTTAATAGCCATTTAAATAAGATTTATATTTTAATAAAATATAAGACTTTACCTGTTCTGAGGTTATTAGGCTCAGTCATTCAACAAAGGATCTATTCAACACCTACTATGTGCCAAGTACTGTTCCAGGGACTGGGGATATAGTGGTGAAGAAGACAAAATCCTTGGTTATATGTTTCTTAAGATCAAATGATATGGAAAAAAATCAAAGATGGAGACAGATAGTAAACAGAAAAACAAATACATATTAAATAGTCAGTGATAAATACTATAATACAAGTAGTTCAACTTTATATTTAGTTAAGGAAAGTTTTATAACAATGTAGAATTTTACTGAAGCTTACATAGTCATTTTTGAATAATGCAGGAGAGGTCAGATGATAAAATGTTAAGCAATTTGAGATCTTTAAAGTAGACATGTTTTCATAGTTTGAAATGTATTTTCTGAAATCTTCTCATTGACAATAAGGGGAATTAGGAGTAATAATATAAGTTCACAATTCCTTATCTGTAATATAGAAATCCAAAAAGCTAGGAAAACTGACACATTTCTTTGGTAATTTAATTGGCAGAAAGACGACCTGATATGAACTTGTTTGGTGACAAAACCTGACCTGAATCGATATTCTTTATCCCATTTAATGTAAATATTAGTATGTTTTGCTATAGCAATATTAATATATTTGATTACAAGGTGCTACCCACTCTCTGCTGGTGGGTGTTACATAATATTACATTAAAAAAATTAATTCTGAGTTCTAAAATAAATCTGTCCTTGAGAGTTTCTCATAAGGGATATAGATCATAACAGCTAACGTCTATATATAATGCTTACTGTATTGTGGGTGCTAGCCTAAGTTGTTTAAATATTTTAACTCATTTAATTTTTACAACCAACCTATGAGGTATGGAGTATTACCAACTCCATTTTTACAGATTAGGAAAATGAGACTCAGAGAGGTTAAATGACTTACTCAAGGTTATATATTTAGTAAATGGTAGAGCTAGGATTCAGTCATAGGCATTCTGGCTCCAGAGTCTGCAAATAAAAACAAAAGAAAACAATAACAACAACCAAAAACCCTTCACCCTAAACATGGTAATTATAAAGTAGGTCAGGGATGGGGAACCTTTTTGTGTTGGAAGGTTGCATTAATTTAGCTATAATCAAATAAGGCTGCATTCAAGAAATATCAATTAGATAAAACTATACATTACTTTGGAATCTTAACTACTATGTACTTAATAATTTCAAAAAATGAAAACTATTTGTTAATTTTAAAGTTAACCTTTTAATGGCTTTGTTGTGTCTGCTTTTTGTCGGAAAGCATTTGTACATTTGGTTGCAGCATGGAGGTCTGCAGTTTCAGTTGATCCTTTAGATGGTATCAGTCATTTGTCACCGTAAGGGCGTCTTGATTTGAGTTAGGTAGGAGAATGTAGATTCACAGCAATAAGTGGTTGAAAAGCAAGAAAGCATTTTTCGAGCATGTTGCTGAAGGCATGGGTATTCTACTGCATTTTCTATATTTCAATTGGATCTTTCTTAGCATCAAACAATGATTTTAAAATGTCATCTACTAAGAACTCAATCAATTCCATCTGTAGTTCTTTTAGGTGCCTTGGCGACATCAACTGGGTGAGGCTGAAATGCAAATTTGAGTATGATGTCATGATTCTCAAAGTCAGTGAAACTTTCATTGTATTCTCCAATTAATAGGTCTATAACAGCTGTGTATTCTCCCAACCATTCGCATATATCATCCTGCTCATCAGTGACCTCTGCTAACTGGGGAAAATGTTCATATGAAATTTCCTTTTGAAGAAGAAGTGTTTTGAAAAAAGATACCTTTTTTTTTTTGAAATGCTTGGATTTTTTTGCCACATATCATATATAGAGTTAGTTCTACCTTACAAAAAAATATTCAAGTTGTTTTGATTTGACATGATATTACAGAGATGCCACATTCCTATAGAAATCTTCTTTCAGTGATTCACACTGGTGATTCTGTTCTTCATAAAATTTAACTGTCTGTTCTTACAGAGAGAAAATTTTGGCTAACACCTGTTCCTGCCATAGCCAATGCACGTTAGAATGATATGGCAAATCCACACCGAAAACCTCATGGTTCTACTTTAGCATGTTACGAAACTGATGCTGTGTTGCATTTGCAGGAATATAGTTAACAATACTTACAATTTGTTGCAAAGTGTCACTTAAAATAGTAGCTTTAGCACACAGATTTTACTGATGTAAGATACAATGAAAAGAAATGAGAGGATCTGGATCTGTTAATGCTTTTTTTTAATCTGGGCAGTAAGCTCTTCATGTTTTCCTGTCATGGAAGGTGTACCGTCTGTATATACACTCAACCAAATTTACCGAATTCAGTCCAACTTCATGACATTTATCTTGAAAGTTGTTGAGACTATCCATTCCCCACATTCTGTTGGCAAGAGGGTCCAATGCAAATAACTCTTTGTAGCAAAGAAAATCTTCTGTTATAACTTGAATGAGGTATAAAACGTGCGCTGAGTTAATAGTATCAGTTGATTCATCCAAAGCGATTGAATGATATATATTTTCCTTCTGAAGTATTGCGTGAAGTTGTTCTGTTAAGTTGAAGGCTAATTCATGCTGCCAATCAATTTTGTTTCTCCTTGAAAAGGCAGTTTGTACTTTAAAATGTTATTGGGGTCTGATCATCCTACAACTTTGACAATGGATTCTTTTATAATTTCTACATCACTGAATGGCTTCCCTTTTCCCCCCGAGTATATAAGCTACTTTGTAAGTTGCTTCAGTGGCCTTATTTCCAGGTCTTATTGCTGCTTGAAAGAATTGTCTTTGCTTTTGCTTTTCATCTTTTAATTTCTGCAATACAACCTTTCACACCTCCTCCTCTAATTTAAAATGTTTGTGGTCCATATCAGTGTTATAATGCTGATAAACATTGAGTTTCTTTAATGTTGATATTGCAGTATCATAAAGCAAGCAAATCATTTTATTTTTAGTATAAACAAGACAATACTCCAGTTCCCAATCCTTATTAAAAAATCTGTTTTCTTCCTTCAGCATCCTCTTGGTCTTCTTTGACATGATGGGCTGTTAAGCAGACAGAATTAAAAAATACTGTGAAGCTGTGTAACTATTCACAAATTCCACTTCACACAGAAACACAGTGCACTGTCGTCACAAGCTGATAACAGACTGGTGTACTCGACCCTCATTAACTCTTGCCAACCAGCCTCATGCAGTAGTGGTGCCAGTCAGGGTGAGGAAGTTAGAACTAAATCATGAGCATAGCAGCCATCAATTTAGCCCTTATGGCTTACTAGTGTTCTAATTGTGTTGATCACTCTAGGAGGATTATTTCATTGAAACTTATTTTATTCTTTGGTATTTAAAATATGTTCATTTTAAAAATAAAAATATAAACAAACAAAAATGTATAAAAGGATTTTTTCTGTAAAATTTGGACATTCAGTCA
The DNA here is from genome assembly GCA_004363605.1 of Indri indri. NCBI lineage: Eukaryota > Metazoa > Chordata > Mammalia > Primates > Indriidae > Indri > Indri indri. The sequence continues at coordinate 22,676 of RJWJ010005602.1, read as the reverse complement.
AAAGGCTGCACTTAAGGACCTAGAAGGCCACCCCTGAAGTAGGCTAACCTTACTTCATAATCATTAAGTTCTTAATCATTTAGATCATGTAGTGGTTTTCTTCTCCTCCAGGCAATGGCTATCTTTCAGAGACGCATATCGTATATGCAGTTTCTTTTTAAACTCCTTCCTGCTAGATAAGAGTGGATTATAGCTCTCCTTTAAATATAGGGGCCTCAAGTATATCACCCCTCAAGCTACCGTTCTGTGAAATGATACTCAAGCTTGTAGGTTGAGCAACAGTGAGTTGTGCAGGTGGAATGGGTGGTAAGGTAGAATCTTCCCTTGTATAACAAGGACTTTAAACAGTCTGTCTTCAGGTCAAAAGGGGAAAGAGCTACGGGAAGTGATTTTTAGGCATTAATTTTTAACTGTTACCTTCAGAGGAATTAATAAGTTGGTAACCAGGTGAGAAAAAGAGGGAAATACAGGATAGGATCCTGGGAAAAGTGGGAGATTAAGAGGAAGGAAAGGAGATTTTGGTAGTCATTTCTGCCTAGGGCCTGTTTTGGATGTCACTGAATCAGAATAGCCTTCTAGTAGATGTTCTTCAACTGGAGTCCATGGATCTGCCTTAGAAAAAATGTGACCTACCTGAAATTATGCAATATGTTTGTTTATATATGTTAATTTTTATGGGGAGAGGGTGTATAGTTTTCTTAGGATTCTTTAGGGGTTCATCACCCTAAAAAGTTGAGAATCATTGTTCTATAGATTGCTCACTTCTGCTCTTAGAAGTACCTCTTTGTGTGTGTATGTTTTTTAAGAAACTGGTTGTTTTTTTATTTCTGTTCATGTGAAAACAAAATCAGATTTGATTTTCAAACCAACTTCTCAGAAACTTTATATTCACTGTGTTTTATTTGCTTACAGGATAGTGCAGCTGTCCAGATTCTCTTAGAGATTTGTTTACCTACTGAAGAGGAGAAAGCAAACGGTATCAATCCAGACACCTTGCTAAGGAATGTTCAAAGTGTTATTACCACCAGCACTCTAAATAAGGAGATAGAGGAAGGAGAAGACAATTTGCTCTGTAACCTTCGAGAAGTTCAGTGCCTTATCTGTTGTCTGTTGCACCAAATGTACATTGCAGATCCCAACATTGCTAAGCTTGTTCATTTTCAGGTCTGTTTCCAAAGAATGATGTTTTGTGGTTCACCTTTATTTTTCTTGGGAACTTTGAATACTATATTAATAGGGATCTTCAGAAACTAGAGATAACACAGGTGATCATGGTCTTTTGCAATATGGAGAAAAATCCAGAGTTTTGAAGTTTTTTTTTTCCCAACCTAATAAAATATTCAGATAATTTATTCCTATTCTAGTGCATCAGAAAAGTGAAATGCCAGGATACATGCAGGGCACTGTAGCCTTCTGAGCAACTTTTACAGAAAGGAAGTGAAACTTTTCATTTATATTTTCTCTGTATTTGACTTATTTCTAACTTTTTCCCCCTTTCATGTTGATTTAGGGTTATCCATGTGAACTTTTGCCTCTGACAGTCGCAGGTATTCCATCTATGCACATCTGTCTGGATTTCATACCTGAGCTTATTGCACAGCCAGAACTTGAAAAACAGGTAATGAACATTTTGGAGCTTTAAGACAATTGATTTCTCTCCAGTCTTGCAAGTTATTTAAAACATTTTATAACTTTTAATACTTAAAGATATTCTTGAGAAATGTGTAACATTTGGATTTTGTATTGCAGATATTTGCTATCCAGTTGCTTTCTCACTTATGTATCCAGTATGCATTACCAAAGTCACTTAGCGTGGCTCGTTTAGCTGTCAATGTCATGGGAACTTTGCTAACGGGTATGTAGCCAATCAACATCAACAATGAAAACTTCTAACATAAACTAGTACATATAGTTTCTGAATTTAGTGATATAGTATGTTTTTTGTGTCACTGTAAGGCAATATGATATGTATTACTACTAGTTTAACTTATACCATCTTTTGAATTATTCTGCTTTTGAAATTTTTTTTATTTACAAATGTGGTTTATAGTGTAGCAGGTATGAATAGGTAGGAAAATTGTATCTTTCATTTTGTGAAAGAGTATATAGACTTATGGTACATATAATATGCCTTCCACGTTTTATAAGTGGAAACCAAATCTTTCTGAATGTCATTATGTCAGTAGAAAACAAGTTAGGGTTTATTACAAATGCTCAGAGTCCAGAAAATTATAATCATATGTATAAATAAGAGATAAATATAGTAGTTGTTTCCTTAAGTTAGTTCTAAAACATATCCTAAGATTTTAACTACCTTATGGTTTATAGAGTAAAAGGTATAAAAATAAACTACTTTAAAATATATGAACTACTGTTCAATCCTTTAAAGTTATGGTTTAGTTAATTTAGTATTCTTTCTCAGTGTTCCCATAATACCCTGTTCATTTTTCTTTATATTGTGTTCACCTCATGTTATAATTGTTTGTAGTGACTAAGAAATTTACACTGCCTGAATTCAATCCCAACTCCACCACTAACTGGCTGTGTGACCTTTAACAAGTTTCTTAACCTCTCTAAGGCTTATTTAAGAGTTTTCGCCTATGTAAAATAAGTGTCATAATAATGCTTTCTTCATTTATAAGATTATAGAATTAAATGAAATAATACATGTAATGCACTTATCACAGTGCTTGGGCATAATACGAATTCATATCTTCAATAATGACTGAGACTGCTAGATTGTGAGCTCTCTGAATCAGGGGCTGGCCATGTCTTAGAAAACAGTCTCTCTAGCATAGCTTAGTATGTTATATAGGCTGTGTATGTTGCATTTATATCTGTAAAGTAAAAAATTCTGTTTCATTTCTTTCTAATAGTTTTAACACAGGCTAAGCGGTATGCTTTTTTCATGCCAACTCTGCCATGTTTGGTCTCTTTTTGTCGAGCATTTCCTCCACTGTATGAGGATATTATGTCTTTGCTGATCCAAATAGGACAAGTTTGTGCCTCCGATGTTGCCACTCAGACAAGAGACATTGATCCAATTATTACACGTAAGTGGTAACTCATTTCAAGAGTTATCTTAATATTTCAAACAAAAAGGCCAAATTCCTTTCCAGATTTCTGGGTCTTAATTCTTCTTTCCTTATGTTTTTAGGTCTTCAACAAATAAAGGAGAAACCAAGTGGATGGTCTCAAATGTGTAAAGATCCGTCTTACAAAAATGGATCCAGGGACACTGGAAGTATGGATCCTGATGTACAGCTCTGTCATTGTATTGAAAGCACAGTAGTTGAAATAATAAACATGAGTGTTACTGGAATTTAAAAAAATTTAAAACAAAGAAATGAAGCTGTTTGCTGCATATACCCAACATGAATCTGCATCTTATAACAACTCTAAACTGAAATGGGAACAGTAATATCTTGGAATCATTAAAACAATTCAGTTCAATATGAATACAATTTAGAGCTCTGAGAATTATGCTTGCATGTATTTGATTGGCACACCTTTGGATCTACTTTGCTGGTATGTTTATATTGTAGCGGCTGAGATTTTTTTCCACTGGGAACACATTTAAGAGACTCATTACAGGGAATTTGGCCTTGTATTTAGCTTTTGAAGTGAAGAAAGACTGCCATGCCTTTCATTTCTTATACAGATGAGTCTATGGGTAGCCCTAGTAGTGTTTATTTTAATTGTGAGCTTGTAACAGAGTTCAAAAAAGATGCAATGATAAGAGGGAGCAAAAGGTATCAAGAGAAAGGAGAATTGAGGAAAAATTAGGAGTTAAATATCCAAATAGAAATCTCAGACTTGCAGTGTAAGTAATAATAATGCAAGTTGGAATTCTAGTTCTCAAGAAACAATATTGAGAAGGCTTTAAAAAAGGCAGGTAGCTTTTATAATTGTTTTCCATGGAATACAGATGGGGATTTAAAGATTTCACATATTTGCTTCAATTTTTACTAATATATGAAGCCATATGTTTAAAGAGATACTTGAATAATTTGGAATTTTAAGATACTGGTTTAAAAGTGTTTACAGAAACATCTTTGTGCAAAGAAGAACCTGAAAGGAGGTCTCATTTAGTTTTTTGTTTTAAATTTATTTTTATAATGCTTTATTAACTTATCTAATGCTCAGAGGGGGGAAATATGTATCAAATTAAATGATGTTTAGAGCAATAAAACCCACTGGATTAAAGAGCTCTTGGTTTGTCATCAGGATTATAATTCACATCTTAACTTTGAGAAGTTCTTTGAGTAAGAAAATATATAGTGTTTGAACCTCAGGAAAAATTAAAATGTGGAAAATACTGTCTTGCTGAAGGATTTTAGTCCTCTGTTAGTAACTTCTATTGATTAGGCAGATGCATTCAGGTAACCCATAATCCTTTTTTTAAAAATTAAGTATCCATTGTAGAAGGTACTTCTCTTTATTCTCTGAGATATACCTCAATCACACACTTTTTCCCCCTACTCGAAATAGACCTCTTCACTTGTAAGAAGTTAGATAGGCTAATAAGTGTGGTTTTTAAGAAATTTAACTTCAGCCTTTTCACTAGCAAATAGTCACATCTCATTTTCCTTCTCTGTAAAATGGGGTTACTACTGGCCCTACCTCATAAAGGGATTCTGTAAGTAGTTTGTAGCTGTTTCAAATCATGAAGTGCATAGTATCATATGTGATAGAATATTTATAACTTTTTATTAGATGCTTAATGTTCAACTAATTTTGATGTGAAAAATAAAAGCATATGCTTAAAAAATACCATAAGAATTTCATATTTTTAAACAAGGCAGTTTTGTAAGTCCCTTAAGATTAAATACAAATCCAGTTTTGTTTTTTTTTTTAACTGAGGCCTTGAAATATTTTGTGTGAATAGGGATCCCCTAGGGGTTCAGGAAAAGTTGAAGTATGTTTTCTAGCTAAATGCAGTGCACATTCCTGGATTGATTTTTCAAAGACTGGTCATAACCTGATGTGTTAAAATATAACATATGCTGTTTCTCATCAGATTTGTTGATGATGTAAATAAAATGTGTAAATATATTAGTAAATGTTAATATTCATGTATTTTAAGTTAAGGTTATAAAATTTGTCACAATGTGATTTTTTTTATTCAAGTGAAAACAGATGTGTGCAGCTATTTTGAATATTTGTTTATAAACATTCATATTCTTTATCAAATGAACTTGTAGTTTTTTGTGTTTGATTCCACTACTGTTAACCTGAAAGGGACAGTTCAAGGGATTGGATGCCAGGACTGTCAGGCTCCAGGGCCTGTGTGTATCCCTGTCTCTTCTGCCACATACATTAAATGGCAATACAAAGTTAGAGCCCACTAACAGTAAATTACTCCCTCATATTTTCTTATCCATATGTATTTTCACGTTACCAAATTTCTTCCTTTTTTTTGAGACACAGTCTCACTTTGTTGCCCAGGCTAGAGTGCCTTGGCATCAGCCTAGCTCACAGCAACCTCAAACTCCTGGCCTCAAGCAATCCTACTGCCTCAGCCTCCTGAGTAGCTGGGACTACAGGCATGGGCCACCATGCATGGCTAATTTTTTCTATATATTTTTAGTTGTCCAGCTAATTTTTTTCTATTTTTTTTTAGTAGAAACGGGGTCTCGCTCGTGCTCAGGCTGGTCTCGACCTCCTGAGCTCAAACGATCCACCTGCCTGGGCCTCCCAGAGTGGTAGGATTATAGGCATAGCCTGGGCGCCTGGCCTGAGTTTCTTTCTTTTTTTTTCTAAGACACAGGTCTTGCTCTATTGCCCAGGCTGGAGTGCAGTGTGCCCATCATAGCTCACTGCAGCCTTTATCTCCTGGACTCAAGGGATCGTCCCACCGCAGCCTCCTGAGTAGTTAGGGCTGCAGATCTGTGTGACTATATGTGGCTAATTTTTAATTTTTTTTTGTGGAGATGGGTCTCCCTATTTGGCCCGGGCTGGTCTCGAACTCCTGGGCCCAGCTATCCTACCACGCTGGCCTCCCAAAGTGCTGGGATTACAGGCATGAGCGACCATGTCCAGCCTGAATTGATACATCATAACCACTTCTACACTGTTAGATTGGGAAATGAGTAATTTTTTTTAGTATTACAAATAGGTACTGTATCATTTTTTCTTTGAGGTATTATCACTTTTTCTTTCTTTTAGATTATGCCTTTAGGATAAACTTCTGGGACTGGGATTACGAGGTCAAAGGGTAGAGTTTATTTTTATGACTACCCATTTTGTCACTCTGGGAAGATTTAATAAAACAACTGAAAGTGCGTCAAACAAATCAAGTAGCCTCCTGCTCTCTCCTCCCAGCAAATCTTCCCCAAATTAGTTATCTGAATTTGAGAAACAGTCTCAGGTTTTGTCTTTTTGGGACACTCCTATTTGAGCCAAGTTTATGCTATACATAAGTTTTTAAAAATAATTTGGCAACATCATAACTACTTACCTTTGAGGAAACTGAAGTGTTTTTCTTGGCAAAGAATGAACTGGTCTCAGGCGGGATGGAAGCCAGATAAGCCTTAACGAAGGGAAAGGTGATGTCGCTGGAGATCTTGAGAGCATATCTCTGGCTTATTTTAGTATCTGGGAAAGCCTTGAAATTATGAAATATTGTAAATATTTATCACAGAATCTTCTCGCCTAGTTTGGCTCAATAGTCTGGCATTTCCCGCCTCAGTCTTTTCGATACCCTGGCTACTGTAAAGTTGGGAAATTTAAATTGAGTGGCACTGATGAATGCTCAAAGAACTTGTTTCCTCTCCGCTGGTGTACGGACCTTATGAATGAGGCTTCGAGTTTCCAAGGTATTTGTTGCATGGGTTAAATGATGGTTTCAGAAGTCAAACGGAGAAGACATTTTGCCTTTAAACAAACATCCGTGATTAGCTAGAGTTGTTTAATCTTCTGGTGATTGCCTTCCGGTGGCGCCAACTACCTTGGGTCTGTTCTTATTTCGGAGGTTTCCATTGGGTGTCGGAGTGCTCGCCCTTTAACCTCGCGCCAGGATTGGTTGATTTCTGGCCTTGGCAGGTGATTGGTTGTCTGAGCCCGCCCTGCGATTGGGTGCTGGGAGCCAGGAGGTGGGAGGCGGGAATTCGTCCGGGGCTGTGTTATTGAGACCGCTGATGAGAGCTAACGCGGAGGAAAGGTACAGTGGCTGCGAGCCCGCAATGCAGGCCGGGGGAGTAGCAGCTCAGTGAGCAACGCACAGAGGATTAAGGCTTGTGTCCTTTCTTCCAGGACTCCGCTTTATTTGCTCTCAGAAGTCGGTTTCCTTTTCTCCGGTGTATCGGAGCCCGGTGAGCGTTGCTTCGGTTTCCCTCAGGATAGGCAAGTCTGAGGGAAGTCGAGGGGAAGGGCTTGAAGCCTACCAGCAAGGTACTTCTGCCTTCGCCCCAGTCGTCTCACCGGCCCGTCGGTGTTGATTGGACCACCTGGGCCTCGGGACTCTCAACTGGCTGTGGGAGGAGGAAATTTCCTTTGAGCAGAGGCCTGTTAGTACCGGGCGTTACCTCTTGGGCGGGAGGCAGATTGGTTTGTTTGTCCTTTATGCAGTGTTTGGGGGGAAACTACCTCATTGTGAGACGGTTGTTGCTGAAGCTGGGATAGGGGACGGATTGATTTCTAGGTTATAGCTGAGTAACTAGGCTAGCGTTGGCTTGATTCAGATTGGATTCCACCGAACCTCATTCTTAGTGCTTTACCAGATAGAACCGCAAAATGTTAGAACTGGAAAATCCCTTAGAATAGTGGTTCTTAACCTCTTTGGGAACACACAGCTGTGGTTAATGTTATTATTGGCTCCATAATCTATTGAATTGCTATTTTAACTATCTCTTCATCCCGTTTGGATTTACCATGTTTTAGACTATTGCAAATAATTGCTCATTTGATAATGTGTGTAATTTTCTCTTCTATTTCCTTAGGATATTTTTATGGGAAGAGAAATCTACGGACTTTATCTTCAGAAAAATGCAATGAGGCACAGAAACTTCTCAGGCAATTTGAAGAGGTCACTGCCTCTGAATTGCATCTATGGATCCTAGATCCTAGGTTAAGAAAAGTGGTTTAGAAGAGGGGGATTAAAGTGGTCACCTCCTCTGTGTCAAATACTGGGTTAGGCACATTCTGCTCTGGCTAAGTTTCATAAAAACTCTATCAGGTAGGTAGTATTATCCCAATTCCATAGATGAAGTATCAAGTTCTGAGAAGTTAAGTGATTCACACAGTGGAATTCAAACTTAGGTTTGCCTTATTCCAAACCAGTCTTCTTTCCATTATACTTTATTGACCTTTAAATTATTGAGCACCTAATATTTGCCAAGGCATTTTCTTTCTTACAACAGTCTTGAAATTAGGGATTGTTACAGGTAAGAATCTTAGACTAGAGAAGTAAAAAGACACATCAAAGGTAACATATCTAAGTTCCTGTCAAAACTGGATCTAGAACCTGTGCTTCCTGACTCCTGGTCCACAGGTTTTTCCTCCTAACTGGAAGACTGCAGAAAGGGGAAACAGGAAGGTGCAGAATAGGTGGAGAAAAAGAGTTGCACTATATATAGAGTTGCCTTAGGAACCTATTTGTTTCTATTAGTTGACTACATTGATCTAAATTGTTACAAGAGCTCATGTTTAATCGGCATGTACTGTATATTTGCATATTATTTCATTTAATCTTTACAACAATCCTATGGGGTAGATGTTATTAGTATCCTTATTTTATGGATGAGGACACTGAGATCTGGAGAAGTTAAGTAACTTGCCCAAAGTCACACAACTAATACATGGCAGAGCAGGGAAGCAAATCCACATTTGTTAGACTCTACGACATGCTTTGACTGCTAATTTATAAGACTAAGAAATTACTTCTGTTTGGTTTATACATTTGTTAATTCCAATTTTTATTTCCAGACTTCTGTCCTGGTTTTGGGTCTCTGGTTTTCTTTGAATGGCATCGTTTCAATATTTTCATTTCTATTGCAGTTAGGAATCGGAAATAAATAAGAAAGCACAATGTCTTCAATGTGTTCTGAATATACAATTGGTGGTGTGAAGATTAATTTTCCTTATAAAGCTTACCCATCACAGCTTGCTATGATGAATTCTGTAAGTATTTTTCCCTAGTTAAGTCTGTGTTACAATACAGATACTTATGATCCATAACAAACATTGGGTATGTGACTACATTCATATTCTCAGATAGTAAATGGATTGAGAATATTTGCTGGATTCATTTGGAAGAACATCTAACCTTTGAGAAAATAATACTGATCACTGCTAGACCATATATGTCCATTTTTAGGAGGCAAGCAATAAAATTCTGAAAAATGTTCTTAGCTCTTTTGGAACTTCTATTTACTTTAATGAGTTACTGCTTTCTACGAAGGATTTATTTATTTATTTTTTTTACACAAAATACTATATTTTTCACCTTTAATTTCTTTGTAGTATTTGAATTATGTAGAAATTAGTATACAAATTTGAGCAAACCCATTTTCCAGCTTTGTTAAATCGTAATATTTTGCCATATTTACTTCATATCTTTTTTACTGGTAACAAAATTATTAGTATCCTGAATCTGTTCCTTTCCTTTCCCGGACATGTTTTTTTTTACTTCTATTACATACGTACATATCCATAAACAATAGAGTATTATTTTACATATTTTTAAATTTTGTGCATTGATGTGATACTATACGTATCTTTCTGCAGAACTTTATTGTTTTGCTTGACATTTTTAATGTAAGCCTGTTGATTGTTAATGCATTTTAATTGCTGTATAGTCTTCAATTGTATGAATATGCCAGAATTTATCTGTCCATTTTCCTATTGGCAGACATTTAGGTTGTTCGCATTCTTTTGCAATTACAAACAGTACTGCTATGAAATTTCTTGTACATGTTTCCTTGTGTTCATGTGAGAAAGATTTGGTTTTCTATATATATAGAACTAGACTTGCTGGAGTTGGGCATCTTCAACTTTATTAGAGGTAGTTAATTTCTGTATAAAGTGATTATAACAATTTGTATTCCCACTAGCAATATCCCCTATTAAGTTTTCATCAAAGATGTTGCTAGAGGCCTGGCGTGGTGGCTCACGCCTGTAATCCCAGCACTCTGGGAGGCCAAGACAGGTGGATCGTCTGCTCTCAGGAGTCCAAGACCAGCCTGAGCAAGAGCGAGACCCCGTCTCTACCAAAAATAGAAAGAAATTAATTGGACAGCTAAAGATATATAGAAAAAATTAGCCGGGCTTGGTGGCACATGCCTGTAGTCCCAGCTACTTGGGAGGCTGAGGCAGTAGGATTCCTTCAGCCCGGGAGTTTGAGGTTGCTGTGAGCTAGGCTGATGTCACGGCACTCTAGCCCGGGCAACAGAGTGAGACTCTGTCTCAAAAAAAAAAACCAAAGATGTTGCTAGGTATTAGTGTATTCTTGTTTTACAGAAATGACTGGTGCTTACATAACTAAGGCACAAATTGCTTTTTTTATTTCTTCTTTTGTGCTTGATGTGCTTGAAAATCCAACATAATCTTAGGGAGAGGTGTAAAGGAATAAAGTCTAGATTTAATTAAATACTACTATTTCTACTCTGGGAGGCTGAGGAGGAAGGATAGCTTGAGTTCAAGAGTTCAAGACCGGCCTGAGTAAGAGCTAGAAAAAATTAGCCGGGCATGGTAGCAAGCGCCTGTAGTCCTGGGAGGCTGCAGCAGGAGGATTGCTTGAGCCCAGGAGTTTGAGGTTGCCGTGAGCTAGGCTGACGCCATGGCACTCTAGCCAGGGCAACAGAGTGAGACTGTCTCAAAAAAAAAAAAAAAAAAAAAAAAAATACTACCTTCTGCTATTGCTGTGTTCCCTGGAGTGCAACCTCACTTCTCCCTGCTATTCTATTTATACTTCTGGTGGAGAGAGACTCTGATAAAGTAAAATGTTTATTGATTTTTTTTTTTTTATTCATTTCTGTGTCCATAGATTGTCAGAGGATTAAACAGTAAGCAACACTGTTTGTTGGAGAGTCCCACAGGAAGTGGAAAAAGCTTAGCCTTACTTTGTTCTGCTTTAGCATGGCAACAATCTCTTTGTGGTAAGTAGTTGCTTGATATCTTCAGGAAACTTATTGGGACCTGAATAAAGTTCCTTTTATTCAGATTGGTTCAAACATGTTCTAGCTAATTTAAATATTCTCTTTTAAGGTGTTTCTTTATAATAAGTTATATATTTTCCAAAAGAGTTCAGTATAGCAAAATACATTTACATAATCCTGAAACAATATTGAATATAATTTAGTCTTCTATTTGATGATTCAGAGAGTATATAAGAGTTTGTATGCTTAAAGTTGTCATTATGGGAATAATTAGATGATAATTTGTATGTAAAAGATGCAAGAGATGGGGCTGTCATGCTATAACATACACCAATTGCTTTTTTTAGTAAATTCCTTCATATGTTAATATTTGCATACTTGTTCCTTCCTCATAACATTAGAACTTGGAATATATAAGAAAAAAGACATTCTAGTTGATCGTTCTACTCATTTGGATGCCAGATAAGCAGAAATTTATTATAATATTTGTATGAATTCATTTTATTTCCTATTGCTTTTATTTGCTAACAAATGCCTATTAGTATTTACTTTTATGAAAGACTATATAATCTACAAAATGAATCTGAAATATATTAATAATATTGGATACATTTTAGTTACATGATTAAATGGCTTTGACCTAAAGAATTAGGAGAATTTGAAACGAACCATGGTGTGTGTGTGTGCGTGTGTGTGTGTGTGTATACGTACGTATATATATACATATATATGTATACTCACACATTTTATAAGCTTTTGGTTATCCATTTTGATTTTACTGATGTTAATCTTTGCTGGAAAATGAGATTACCAGTTAATAACTTAAAATTCTAATGGCAGATGTCTGGAAAATAGAATTAGTATTTATGTGTTAGAAATGGGAAAACAGTGTCAGCACTGTTTATGTAAAATAAATTGTTTCACTTTTTGGGTGTATGTGAATTGAATTGTGTATTTGTACACAGTGTAGGCACACAATGTAGACCTATTATAATTATGCATTATATCTGGGTATCAAAATTACTTGTTTTATTGAATTTAAATATATTATTTAAATAATTATTGAATTATTATTAGATCTTTATTGAATTAAATACCTTCATTGTATTTTGATACATGTATCAGAATTTTTTTATAAGTCAGTGGTTTTATTTTTTTATTTTTATTTAAGCATATTCCTTTTTATTTCAAAATATTAGGGAGGTACAAATGCTTTTGCTACATGGATAGCTTTTATAATGCTTAAGTCAGGGCTATTAGTGTGCCCATCACCTGACTAGTGTTCATTGTACCTGTTAGATGGGTTTTTACCCCTCTCCCCCTCCCCACCTTCTTTATTTCCAATGATTTCTCATGTATCAGAATTGATAAATCATGGGGAACCTGCGACCTTGGGGCCACACATGGCTTTCTGGATCCTTGAGTGTGGCCTTTTGATTGAATCCAGATTTTACAACAAATCCTTTTAATAAAGGAATTTGTTCTGTGAAGTTTGTATTCAGTCGAGGAGCTGCACTTGGGGATCTGGAGGGCCACAAGTGGCCTTGAGGTCGTGGGTTCCCCACCCCTAGGAGAGCAGTAATTAAGAATATACTTTAAGTCTTTGTTTCAATCCTTCCTGCTTGATTTTTAAATAAGTCTCAATATAAATGAATACTTGAGTGGTTGTGCTTTTATTGTGTTATTAATCTTTGATTATTAGATTTTTCGTATAGAGTATAAATTGATTACTTCTCTATAAATGTTTCTGGCACAGTATTTCTCTTGTGTTCTAATTTGATGCTGCAGATACGGTGACCAGCTTGTCTAGGTTTGCCAGGTACTTTCCTGGTTTTAGCTCCAAAAATCTTGCATCCTGGGAAACTTCTCAATTCTGGGTGAACTGCAGTGGTTACTCACCCTAGCTGCAGAGAATGATTAGTGTTTATTTAATTAGACATATGATAAATTATAAATAGAAGTTCTTTCATTTTTAGAGAAGCCAGTGGACGAGGGCTTGAGTAAAAAGGCTGAAGTACCATTTTCATGTTGTTGTGCATGCCATTCAAAGAATTTTGCAAATGACAATGTGAACCAAGGAACTTCACATCATTTTAACAGTTCAAGCACACCACCTTCTGAAAGAAATGGCACTTCATCAACTTATCAAGGTAACTTATATTTGGCTGGGTCTGTTGATATTTATAATAGGAGTCTAAATTGTTACTGTCAGACCTAATTTACACAAATCTGGTTAGCATAATTGATTTTGTATCTCTACTTAATTTCTCTGAATTATTTTATTTTATTTTAAGAGACAGGGTCTTACTCTATCAGCCAGGTTGGAGGGCAATGGTGTGATCTTAGCTCACTGCAGCCTCAAGCTCCTAGGCTTGAGTGATCCTCCCATCTCAGCCTCCACAGTAGCTGGTCTACAGGTGCATGCCACTGTGCCTGGCTAATTTTTTATTTTTATTTTTTGTAGGGATGGGGTCTCACTGTGTTGCCCAGGCTGGTCTCGAACTCCTGCTCTCAAGTGATCCTCTTGCCTTAGCCTCCCAAAGTGCTGGGATTACAGGCATGAGCCACAGGGCCTGGCAGAAAATGATGTTATTTGTAGCCAGTATTGTTATTTTATGTTAGAATTTTATGAAAGATAGTATTAATAGTTGTATCCTAAGACACAATCTAATTAGTCTCATTTATTCATTCTTGATCTGAAGCCAGTATCCTACATGAGAATCAGTTATATTTATGTATGATCCTTAAATCTTATTAATTTAAGAGAAATAAATTAAAACTAACACAAGATTATTAATAATGTATTTTTAAAAATACTTATGATTTTGACTATGTGGAAAGGATTGACTATTATTTACCTAAGACAGAAACCTAGGGAACATACTGGACACTTTGCTCTTCCTTGTTCTTCATGCAAATCTCCATCTTCATTGATACATCCATAGTCCAAACTACTATCTCTTGCTTAGAGCAAGACTAAAACTTTTTTCCTGCTTTTACTCATACTGTTTATTTATTTATGTATATTTATATACAGCCTTTATTTTTATTTATTTATTTATTGAGACTGGATCTCACTCTGTAGCTTAGGCAGAATGCAGTGGCCCTATTATAGCTCACTATAGCCTCAATCTCCTAGGCTCAAATGATCCTCCTGCCTAAGTCTCCCAAGTAGCTGGGACAACAGGTGCATGCGACATGCCCAGCTAAGTTTTTAGGTTTTTTTGTGGAGACAGGGTCTCGCTGTGTTGCCTCAACTAGTCTCGAATTCCTGGCCTCAAGCAGTCCTCCCATCTCTGCCTCCCAAAGTGCTGGGATTACAGGCATGAACCACTGCACCTGGCACAACCTTCATTTTTAAAAAACACCTTTATTGGTATATACTTGACATAACAAACTGTGTATATTTAAGTGGTACACTTTGATAAATTTTTTTTTTTTTTTTTTTTTTGATACAGAGTCTCACTCTGTCGCCCGGGCTAGAGTGCCATGGTGTCAGCCTAGCTCACAGCAACCTCAAACTCCTGGGCTCAAGCGATCCTACTGCTTCAGCCTCCCGGGTAGCTGGGACTACAGGCACGCGCCACCATGCCCAGCTAATTTTTTCTGTATATTTTTAGCTGTCCAATTAATTTCTTTCTATTTTTGGTAGAGATGGGGTCTCGCTCTTGCTCAGGCTGGTCTCGAACTCCTGAGCTCAAACAATCCACCCGCCTCGGCCTCCCAGAGTGCTAGGATTACAGGCATGAGCCACCGCGCCCAGCCACTTTGATAAATTTTGACATATGTGTACTTCCATGAAACTTTCACCAGAATCCAAACGGTGAACATAATACATTCATCACCCCCCAAATTTTTGTCATGCCCCTTTGTTATTCCTCCTTCCTATCCCTCCACGACTCACCCTCCCTAAACAACAACCTATCTGCTTTCTGTTAGTGCAGATAGTTTGCATTTCTTATAGTTTATATAAATGGACATATAGTATGTACACTAATTTTACTGGTTTCTTTCACTTGTTTTGAGATTCATCCGTGTTGCATGTATCAATAGTTTATATCTTTTTATTGCTGAGTAATATTCCACTGTATGGCTATACCACAAATTTTTTAACCAGTTACCCGTTCGTGTGTATTTGTATTGTTTCTTGTTTTGTGCTATTACAAAGACAGCTACTGTGATCATTTGTGTGTATGTCTTTGTATTGACATATGCTTTCATTTCTCTTGGGTAAATATCTATGAGCGGAATGACTAGATCACTTTTTAAGTATGTATTTTTAACTTTTTAAGAAACTTCCAAACTTTCATGAAGTGGTTATACCATTTTACATTCCTACCAGCAGTTATAATAGTTCCAGTTTCTTCACATCCTTGTCAACACTTGGTAAGGTCAGTCTTCAATTTTAGCCATTCTAATAGGCATGTAGTAGTATCTCTTTGTGGTTTTAATTTGTGTTTCTCTAATGACTTACATGTTGAGTATATTTTCATGGGTTTATTCGTGATCCATGTATCTATTTTCTCCCCCAAGAAGTAGGCTTGAATCTGATCATCTATCTTCTTTGATGAAATGGCTGTTTAGCCAGGCATGATGGATTATGCCTGTAATCACAGTTACTTGGGAGACTGAGGCAGGAGGATCACTTGAGCCAAGGAGTTTGAGACCAGCCTAGACAACATAGTGAGACCCTGTCTCTATTAGGTTGTTTACTTGTTAAATTTTGATAATTCTTTAAATATTTTGAATACAAGTCCTTTATCAGATATAGTTTTAGGTTTTATATTTAGGTCTAAGATCTATTTTGAGTTAATTTGTGTACAAAGTATGAGATGTGGATCCAAGTTCATTTTTTTGTATATGTATATCTACTTGTTCAGCACTATTTATTGAAAAGGCTGTTCTTTATCCACTGCGTTGCCTTCTTGCCTTTGTCAAAAATTACTTGTGCATACACACACACACACACACCCTTACTTTTTTTTTTTGAGACAGAGTCTCACTCTCTTGCCTGGGGCGAGTGCCGTGGCGTCAGCCTAGCTCACCGCAACCTCAAACTCCTGGGCTCAGGCAATCCTACTGTCTCAGCCTCCTGAGTAGCTGGGACTACAGGCATGCGCCACTATGCCCGGCTAATTTTTTCTATGTATATTTTTAGCTGTCCAATTAATTTCTTTCTATTTTTGGTAGAGACGGGGTCTCGCTCTTGCTCAGGCTGGTCTCGAACTCCTGAGCTCAGAACGATCCGCCCGCCTCGGCCTCCCAGAGTGCTAGGATTACAGGCGTGAGCCACCGTGCCCGGCACCCCCCTTACTTTTTAACATTATTGTGAGGCAGGGTTATTTAAAATAGTTTAAACAGGGCAAATCCTGGTTGTATTCAGATACCCTCTTTATATTTGCAAGTAAGTTCTTTAAGAAGATATAACCTAAATACAGAAAAATACAAATCCTAATAGCTTGATGAATTTTTACAAAGTGAACAAACTCTTGTTAACTACCATCTAGATACAAAAAGACATTACCGACACTCCAGAGGCCCTTCTCATGTTCTTTTCCGGTAACTGTTCCTTCTCTCTATAGGTAACTGTTGTTCTCTCTTCTGTTTGCATTGATGAATTTTGCCTCTTTATAGAAATGGAATTATGTATGTACTCTTTTGTCTGTCTTCTTTTGCTTAACATTTTATTTGTGAGATTCATGTATGCTATTGCATATAGTAGTATTTCTTGTTTCTGTGTCTTACTTCCTTGTATAAATATACCACAATTTATTAATCTATTCTACATTTGTTAGGCATTTAGGTTGTTTCCATTTTTGTTTAATAATTCTATTATGAACATTCTTGTTCATATGTGTGCAAATAGTTCTGTTAGATACATGGGAATGGAATTGCTGGTCATAGTGTATACGTATGTTGAGCTATAGTAGATACTGCCAACATTTTCCAAAGTGGTTGAACCAAGGTATATGTCTCTACCCATTAACTTTCCAACCCTCATGCAGTCAGTAGTATATGCAAATTGTTCAACATTTTTGTTAGCACTTGATATTTCTAGTCTTTAGAAAAATGTTACCCATTCTGGTGCATGTGTGGTGTTCTCACTGAATTTTAATTGATATTTCTCTGGTGACTAGTGAGGTTGAACATCATTTTATATGTTTATGGGTCATTTGAATATCTTTAGTGAATTGCCTAATCAGGTTGTTTGTCCATTTTTCTATTGTTTGTTTCTTACTGATTTCTAGGAGTTTTTAAAAAGCATATTTGAGAGATATCTTGTTTCTTTTCAAGTTTGTATTTTAAAGACTTAACCCTTTTCATGAGCTTACTGCAAACTCCCCTGCTATATAAAGAACAGGAAGATAAGCCTTTTTATATGTGATGAAAAATATGAATTTTGTTTTTGTGAATTAGGATTACCCTTATTTGGCACATGGCAGTTCAGTTTTTTAAAAATAAATCATTGTTTTTGATAGACATTTTCTACCCTTTTAGTGGGCCAATGTAAATTTACCCTTTGGGACAGGGTTTCTTAACAGTGACACTATTAACATTTCATTTTGAGTGGGATAGTTCTTTATTGTGCGAGCTGTACATTATGAGATGTTTAGCAACATCCTGGCCTCTATCCACTAGATGCCAGTAGTATACG
Source organism: Indri indri (assembly GCA_004363605.1). Lineage (NCBI taxonomy): Eukaryota > Metazoa > Chordata > Mammalia > Primates > Indriidae > Indri > Indri indri. The sequence continues at coordinate 4,925 of RJWJ010005602.1, read as the reverse complement.
CACCCCCTGCCCTGCCTTTTATAATATGACAACCAAAAAAGTCTCATCCTGACATTGTCCAATGTCCCCAGGATGGGAAGTCGTGGTGTTAAAATTGCCCTGGTTGAGAATTACTGATCTAGGTTTGTTTTGTGGTTGTTTTACTGGTTTGCCTGGAAATGCAGAGCTCAAAATTACAAGACTTATATAAAATATTAATATATATGGAAATGTAAAAGATTAAGAATAGCCAAGACAGTTTGAAGAAGCAGGTCAAGGTGAGAGACTTGATCTACAAGATATCTTGATTTATTTTATATAAAGCTATAGTAATTAAGGTAATCTGATATTAGTACAATGGCAGACCAAAGTAAAAGTATAGAGAACCCAAATTCAGTCCCATGTGTATCCAGAAACTTGATATTTTTCAAGAAGTGCTCCTACAGAGCATAGGGGAACAAAGGGACTTAAGTGATGCAGGGCTACTAGATACCAATGTGGAAAAAACTGAAATTAAAACCCTTCTTTACACCATACATAAAAATACATTCTAGGTAGATTTAAGACCTGGGTATGAAAGGCAAAACTATTAAGATTTTAGAATACAGTGGTTTTTAAACTATGTTCCTAAGAACCTTAAGAAGAAACATGGCTTGTGAGGGGAAGGGTTTAGTGGATCAGGGAAGCTCTAGAGCTATAATCCCTATTTTGGAAATTTTAAGCAATCTTTCTTCAAAAAATAGTCCTGCTCCTTAGAAAAAGCTTGAAAACCAGTGCTGTGTAGCATAGGTTCACTTCTGTGTTTATGTAGTCTCAAACTTATTTCTTGAAAACAGTATTGGATCTGCTCATATAAGTCTTCCCCATAAGTAGTCTGTAAATCCTTTAAGGCCAGGGATTGTTTCTTTTTCGTGGTTTTTCCATGGTATCTGGCCATTGTATGGACTCATGTAATAAATGATTGTTAAATGAATTCAAGCCATGGGAGTGGAAAGAATGTGTAGAGAGAAGCAAAAAAGAAGAAAGGTACCTTTAAGAACACTCACATTTAGGAAATGGGAGAAATCAATGTATAGGAATAGTTAAGAACAGTGTTAGACATTAAGGAAGAAGGAGATGTGTTTCCAAGAACATAGGGTGTTATGTTTGGCTGCATGCCCAGAGGTTATATTTATGGACTTTGGCATCACACAGCAAAATTCAGTCACATCCAAGCTCTGTCACTTGCTAGCTGTATGATATTGGGCAAGTTACTTCTTTAAAACCTAGTGTTCACATTTGTAAAATGGGGATAATTAATGTTATTTGTTGATTATGAGGTTGTCGATGATGTTGAGAATGAGCTTTCAGGATTGTGGAATTAAAAGACATTTCATGAGCTTGATTCTATAACCAATATTTTTAGTCCAAAGAACGTGGTGACATTTAGTAGGAAAGGAACACTGAGATACTGTAAAGAAAGATTTTTATAGAAATGAAATAAAATCTCCTGAGAGAATCTTACAGTTATAGTTCTTAAACCATGTTATTAGGAGTAGTCTACAAATACATAAAGCTATTAAAAAATCAAAATTGGGCTTTTCCTATTGAAAGCATGTTTCTCAAAATGTTTGTTATGTCTTTGATAAAGTAAACTGAGTGGTAAAGAACTGCTTCTTTTTTTTTTTTCCTCTCCAACACTCATGTTGAAAAGAGGTGCTTTTAAAACATGTTTAGCATTTTACGTTTTAAACTGTGGGGATGAAATTTTTAGAAATGTCTTACATCTTGGTTCCAATTTTCTTCTAGACAAATTGCCAAAGTGTAAGTTATTTATGCTAATTTTTTATTACTTCTTTATATAAGACTCCCCTGAAAAAACCACTCTGGCTGCCAAGTTATCTGCCAAGAAACAGGCATCCTTATACAAAGATGAAAATGATGATTTTCAAGTAGAGAAGAAAAGAATTCGACCCTTAGAAACTACACAGCAGGTAAACAGTTTATTGGCGGTAAAATAATCCAGTTAGTATAGCTGAACATGGCAGTCAAGTATCAATCAAGTTTTCAGTGCGCTTGTGGAGATTAGTTGGGTCATGACACAGGTGTAAACCAAATGGTGATTTGTGTTGTAATTTCATTTTGTACAGATATTTGTTGTAGAGGAGTTTGTTATTACAGTGGATTATTCACAGTGAAACTGCATAGTGCTTTCTTATATATGAGCAATTTGTCAGTAAAATATTAAGGCATGTCTTGGTGATATAGCTCCTTTGTACTTTCTAACTCTTCCATTGTTTTTAATCTAATAATGGCATTTTCTTCTGGCCAAACTTTTGATATGAAAATTCATGTTATGGATATTTTTGGTTTTAGTATAACAATAAGGTTTATTCTTTTCCTTTTTTTTTTTTTTTTTTTTTGAGATAGGGTCTCACTGTGTCGCCTGGGATAGAGTGCAGTGGAGTCATCATAGCTCACTGCAACTTCAAACCCTTGGGTTCAAGTGGTCCTTCTGCCTCAGCCTCCTGAGTACCTGGGACTACAGGCATGTGCCACCATGCCTGGCTAATTTTTCTATTTTTTGTGGAGAGGCGTCCAGCTCTTGCTGAGGCTGGTCTTGAACTCCGGGCCTGAAGCGAACCTCCAGCCTTGGCCTCTCAAAGTGCTAACTGCGCCTGGCCTGGTTTATTCTTATTTATTGGGTTTTTAAGATCAGTATATGATACTAGGTCATTAAATATGAAATGTCCAATTTCGAAGCAAAAGTGTGGCTTATTATATCTCAAACAAGAAACAGTACAATTAATGAAAGTATGCATCTAAACTATTGACACAGTTTTGCCATCTTAAACGGTAGCTTTTTTATGCCAGCAGAGAGGAAGCCTGGAGAGAGAGAGTGGCAATGAAATTGCGAAAGGTGTTTTCCACAGCTTGTTGAGAATTGAGTATTTTTCCTTGCAAGTTGAGGTCCAAAGCCTGGAAGAAGTAGTTGTCAGTTGGTGCAAGGTCTGGTGAATATGGTGGATGACAGAGGGTTTCCAAGTCCATCTTCTGTAGTTTGAGCAGTGTTGTTTGTACGACATGTGGTCGAATGTTGTCTTGCAAGAGGATTGCCCTGTCTCTGTTGACCAATATTGGCTGCTTAAATGGAAGCATCCTCATCATTTCATCCAGTTGGTTGCAGTGGACATCCGCTGTAATTGACCAGGTTTCATGAAACTGTAGTGGATAATACCAGTGCTGGACCACCATTAGCTTTTTTTGATGAATATTCAGTTTTGTACTGTGTTTCAGCACCTCATCTTTATCCAACCATTGTGCTGAACGCGTGTGATTGTCAAAAAGAATCCATTTTTCATCACGCATAACAATGCAGTCTAGAAATTTTGTGTTGTGACTGCAAAGAAAGGCAAGCTTTGAGATAATTTCTCTGTTGATGCTTATTTAATTCATGCAGAACCCATCTATGCAGCTTCTTTACCTTGCCAATTTGTTTTAAATGGTCCAGTGTTGTTAGAATAGTAACGTCAAACCTTGCCGCTAATTCACATGTAGGTTGAGACGGATTCACTTCTGCTACAGCTTTCAGCTCATCATTATCCACCTTGGTTTCAGGTCACCCACGTGGCCCATTTTCAAGATGAAAATCCCCAGAATGGAACTTCTCAAACCATTGACATACTGTGTGTTCATTAGCCACATCCTTCTCGAACACTTTGTTGATACTTTGAGCTGTCTATGTTGCACTGGTCCCACGAGGGAACTTATATTCGAAAATAGCACAAATTTTTGACTCATCCCTGTTTTTACAAAAATTGCTCAAAAAAAAAAAAAATTGAAAGATAATCACAAGCCAAACCATGTGTTTGAAAGACTGAGGATGTACCTTCACAATAAAAATAAAACAAGAAGTGTCAAAGTGAAATGTCAGAGATATCAACTGTCAAACTTAGAACTTAATGAAATCGGACATTTCATAGTTAATAACCTAATAAAGTATGTATATTTCTAAAAATTACTAAAAGACTTGAATTGCCAGAAATTTTAAATGAGATGTACTTTTCATGGATAAACACAATGTTTTCTCAGAATTCATGTCAGTGAGGTAGGGAGGCTGGGATTTTAATAGATTTAGTTAGTGATAAGAAAGATGATTATTAATTAGCATGTTATTTGTAAGTAATTGGGTACTTTTAATTGCGTATACTCAAGTTGTTTGCATCCTTATGTAGTTAACTGTTCCACTTGCAATCTTTATTAATTTTTATAATTAAATTTTGGTTTTAGACATAGAATGAACTAGTTTATTCCAAATGAAGAATGAATCTATAGAGATTCTGCCCCCCCCACCCCACGATGTGTACATTGAGTTGCATGTCATGAGGTGGACTCAACATAAAACGTTTATTCCCTGACTTCATGGTTCTCATTTCATTTTTGGTAGGAATGAGACTATTAATAGAACTGCTTTTTCCCCCCTTTTGACTTTAATAAATAGGTCTTTGGCAAGTGGGAAAAAGCATGGATATAGTTTAGAAAGAAAACTTAGTGGTGTTTATAAAAGAAATTTAATCAAAGACAACTTGGTTTATCAAATATCTAGTAAGTAATAGTAATAATAGTAAGCAAATAATTTATCCTATCATGTAGGCAATCATGACTATTTACATTTTAAAATTTTATTGAGTTCTTTTCAATGTTCAATCATGGTTAAATTTTGATTTGTTTTCCAATTAAAAAACAGACTTTGCTATAGTACTATACTTGATGTCCATATGGTGGGACTACTTTATGGGAAGATCATTTTACAATACTATAATTTTGATATGTCATTAATTAAACTTATTTTGGTTAGGATTCATAAATTGTTACTATATTTCATTTAAGTGTTGTAATTTGTAGTGAGATGCCTATTTGTGTTTTTTTTTGTTGTTTTTTTGGAAACAAGAGTCTCAGTCTGTCAC
>RJWJ010005601.1:0-66976 GCA_004363605.1 Indri indri | reverse complement strand
CATCACCACTCTCCCCCAGTCCTAGGCAACTACTAACATACTCTCCATCTCTATAGATTTGCCTATTCTGGACATTTTATATAAATAGTATTATACAATATGTGTCTTTTTTGACTGGCTGCTTTTACTTAGCATAGTGTTTACAAGGTTTATCCATGTTATAGCATGCATTAGTATGCCTTTCTTTTTATTGCCAGATAATATCCCATTATATGGATATATGATATTTTGTTTATTTATTCACCAATTGATGAAGACTTGAGCTGTTTCCACTTTTCATCTATTAAAAATAATGATACTAAGAACATTCACATACAAGTGTTTGTTTGGTCATATGTTTTCATTTCTCACGTATAGACCTAGAAGTAAAATTGCTGGGTGATATGGTAAATGTTTAACATTTAGAAAAATTACTCCAGTGTTTTCCAACGTGTCTGCACGATTTTACATTCCATTCCCACCAGCAATGTGTGGGGGTTATAATTTCTCCACATCCTTTGTTATACTGTATGTTATTGTCTGTCTTTTTTATTATAGCTATCCTAGTGAGTATGAAGTAGCATCTTATTGTGGTTTTGAATTGCATTTTCCTAATGACTATAATATTGAGCATTTTTCATATTCTTATAGGTCATTTGTCAGACCCTTTGCCCCTTTAAATTTTTTAAATTGACACATAATAATTGTACATCTTTATGGGGTACATGGTGATATTTTGATATGTATGATATGTAATGATCAAATCAGGCTAATTAGCATAATCATGATCTTGAATATGTATTATTTCTTTGTGTTAAGAATATTCAAAATCCTCTCTTCCAGCTATTTGGAAACATATAATAAATTATTGTTAACTGTCTTCACCCTACAGTGCTATAGAACACTAGAATTTATTCCTCTTATCTAGCTCTAATTTTGTACCCTTTAACCAACCTCTTCCTGTCACCCCTCCCCTCCACCCTTCCTATCTTCCAGTAACTACTATTCTACTCTCTACTTTTATGGGATCAACTGTTTTTGCTTCTGCATATGAGTGCGAATGTGTGGCATTTATCTGTCTGTTCCTGGGTTATTTCACTTAACGTAATGTCCTCCGGTTTCTTCCAGGATGCCACTAATGACAGGATTTCATTCTTTTTGTGGCTGAATAGTATTCTTCTTGTGCATACATATCACATTTTCTTTATCCATTCATCTGTTGACGGACACTTAGGTGGATTCTATATCTGCTTAGCCCATTTTTAAATTGGATTGTCTTTTTATTATTGAGTAGTAAGAGTTCTTTACCTGTTCTAGATACAAGTCCCTTATCAAATGTATGATTTGCAAATATTTTCTCCCATGTTCTAAGTTGCCTCTTTATTTTCTTGATGGTTTCCTTTCTACACAAAAGTTTATAATTTTGATACAGTCTAATTCATCTAGTTTTTGTCACTTTTGCTTTTGATGTCATATCTATAAAATCATTGCCTAACCTAAGGTGACAAAAATTTATTCACATATTTTTATTTAAGAGTTACATTTACTTTTGTGAGCTGGGTAGAAATATTTTGCCACAGGCACACATTAGTTGTGGCTTATCCAAGAACACATACTGCTAAGTCTATTTCAGATTTAGGAAAAAAATTACTTCATAGATGTATTTGGATTTAAAAAGTTAGTTCTGAATTTCTAGTGGCTGGACATGGAATGTGCTTTTGGTATGAATAATGATGTCCTGCTTTGGTGAAAAAGAAAATAATCTGTAGATATTTAGATTACATAATGAAAAGGGGGCTTGAAGTCATCTCATTTTACAGGTCAGGAAACTGAGGCCTACCAGGGTGACTAACCAAAGAATATTCAGTCCATTCAATCACAGAATGCAAAATAGAGCCTTCTTATTCCATACTTAGTGATCATTCCACTATATCTCCAAACCTAGGATTGTAGCTGACTTCAAATACGACTAGTTTCAAGAGCTCTAATAACATCACAGGATTCTCTACTAATCTTCAGCTCTTAGCTGATTGCCCCTCTTTGGCTCTGTTTTTGGAATTGGTTTTTTCCACATGATAGGAAGGATGCATAAGGATAGCCCGGTAGTCATGCCTTACTTGCCTTTCAACCTCAATAAACAGAAAAAAGTTTCCCTGGTAGCACTAATAGAAATGTTCCAGAGAGACTTCTCACGGTGTAGTTTGGACCACATGTCCATTACCAAGCCAACCTAAATCTTAGGACTGTGCTAATTAGACCAGATTTCAATCAGGTCCTACCTCAGTGACCAAGAGGGAGATCTCACTTGAACCAGAGTAAATGGATTCTCAACAAGAAGAAAGTTTCTATCAAGAGAAAGGAGAAGATGTGCTAGGCAGACAGTTTCGACAGAGTTCCTGTGCTTTCTAAATGTTGAGATGTGCTAGTAGATGCTGTATAAATTGTATTTTGAGAAAGATTGGAAAACTTCATATAGCAAGAACATTATAACTTTGATCATGGACTACTATGCAACTTAAAATTCCAGCAAATTTAAACATTTTGCAATTTTATTGTTGGTGGAAGAAAAGAAGTTTTCACATAGAACTTGACTAACTGACTTTGTGGAAATAGGTATAAAGGTCTTAGTCCAAAGTGTTGGAAAGATGTGTTTTGTTTCTGTGCCCTTCGAGCAATAAATTCTTTCCACATTAGATCTCCTGAAGGGAGAGTGTTCCATCAAGTACAAAGCATTTTTTGCAGGCTCCCTCCCACCTTTTACTAATTGGATTGAGATTTGGCCACTTGCCTCTTTCAAATAAGAAGAGGGTGACCAAAATCACCGGAAAAGGGCTAATTATGCCCACAATGGGAAAATTATTCCCGTGAGTAAGTGCTTCAAAGTATAAAGTGAAGTCCCAAACTTAATCACAAAATTATCTCTCTTTAATAGTTATTCAACTGTTAAACCTGGAATGTTCATTAAACAAGCAAGCAAGCATAGGGTCAATGTTTTTTTTGTTGTTGTTCCAGTATAGTATTAGTAAAGGCTACTATAGTCAATTTAAAATTAAAGTCAAATGTGGAAGGTTTTATATTTTGTTTTTAAATGGCTTAGCATGCTATATTCTTTAAGATGTCACTATTTGATTACAATGTGCACAAAAAAATTTGCTAAATCTTTATATAGGCTCAGTATTAGGAAAAATGCATCATATCTGGGAATGTACTTACTTTATTTGATATTACTATAACTACTTAAATGACGAAATAAAAAATAATCACATTATTTCTTCAGAATATTAAAAAATTCATGATTTGTTTGACCTTGAAATACAGTGTTAATTTTCCACTTATAATGCTATTTTAATTGTGGCAAATAAATCAAAACATGTATAAGCTTACTTGTATTTCTAAAAATTTTAATGTGACATTATTATAAGAATGACTAACATTGATTGAGTTCTAAGGAATTTATCTACGTTATCTCATTTTATTTTTAAAATAGCTTTCTGGTTTAGGAACTATTTTGCAGATGAGAATACTGTTCCTACAGAAGTTGTTTAACTTGCTAGTGTGTGACTGAATTGGCTTTTAATATTGGGAAATCTAACTCATTATTTGTTATCAGTACAACTACTGCCTTTACTTTTAACTGGTATCACACATGATCCTTTCATTATGCTAATTATTAAATTTCAGTTGGACGCTACTTCCTTTATTTCAACATCTACCTGGAAAAAAGGAAAACTGTATCATTAATGGGACAATATTAAAAATATACGCTTTCTTGGACTTTAATAGTAATAATTAAATTTAGTGTCTCTTCAAAAATAAAATACTTTCTGGAAGTTTTTGTGAATTTTTATTGATTTTTAATAATTGGCTATTAGGTGTGTTTTTGTATATATTAGGTCATCTATAAAATTCTGATGAATTAAATGTAATAATTTTTCCTTTTATTTCACTGATTGTTGAATTTTTGCATTGCTAAATTATTTCTTAATGTGTCTTATGATTTCTTTTATTGTGTACTTTTAAATTGCTTAGCTAACTCATATTCTGTTCATTGCAAAGAAGATAAAAACCCAACGTAGCCAAAATTCAGAAAGTGTTGGTTTCCATTCCCAGGAGCATTAAGGCTATTGCAATAATGATGGTAGTAAGTTTAGCTTGGGCTAGATGAATTGATTAGATTCCATTCTAAGAAGGCTAGCAAGAGGGCTAATGGAGAAGTATATTTGCTTTTTTTAATTTGGACTTTCTGCAATGGAAAAGAGAAAACTAGATTTTCCCCAAACGGCCTTTCAAAAGTAAGAACATCTCTCAAAAGAGGCAATATTTAAAGAGGTCGAGGTAAGCTCAGTGATTTTTAATTTTGCTTAGATATCTTTACCTTGAATTCCCATTTAACAAAAAAAAAAAAGTGATTTAGCCAAATTCCATTTTTTACTGTCTTAGATTCAAACTCAAACTCCCTTGGGCTATTGGTAATAGTAGACCTAGGGAAGGTCTTCCTGAGCCACAAAAAAAAAAAAAAAAAAAAAACCCAAAAACAAACAAAACAAAAAGGAGTGTCAGAAGGCACTTGGTTTCAAGGGTATTTTGGGTTTAGGTTACCTTGAACAAAATCTTTTCCTATGTACCAATCATGTTTTCCTTTTTATATAAATTTTGAACACCTACCCAAGATTTAAATTCCTTGTATCCTAATTCCTTGTTTTACAAGCGAGACACCTGGGAAAGTATGGAACTTGCCCAAGATAATCGAATGACAGAGGTAGGTCTAAGGCTCAGGACTATTAACTTCCTGTTTTAAATGTTGGTAAAATTATCCTTCTCTAGACCCTCATGAATGAATTCTATGGACAGTGTTTAAAAGCAGTGAACTAAGCCTCTAAAATCAGCATAAGATTACTTCTCTCCAACTGGAGAAATATGTAAGAGGCCAGGCAGAATCCTTAATTTATATCTCACTTCTATCTCTCTACCAAACTGGGTGAAAGTAGATGCTCAATAAATAGGGTGGGATGACTAATTGAATTTCTAGGAGAAATATTTCTTCATTTAAAATGCATTTTAAGTGTTCAAAAGTGAGACAATTTGTGTGATTTTTATTTTTGTGCTTTACCAGGATGGCAAGTATGAGTTTTCAAGCCATTTACTAATGGAAATTCTTTTTTTTTTTTTAAATCAATTATGACAATATCATCAAGAAAAGGATTTAAAAGAAGAAATCATGTGGGGGAAAAGCATAATGTGTTTTATGAATAGAAGTAAAATACAATGAGAAAGTTGGATGGTTAAGCTAAATAACTGAATAAGCAAATTAGAAATGTGTCCTGTACTTTTTAAACCGTAATTATGGAAGTAAATGACTCCACTCTGTGAGTTAGTATGATACAGAGCAAAGGGCCCAGAATTTAGGGTCAGAGAGTCTGAGTTCCACACTTGGAGTCAGCCCTAAGCACTTTCATGACCTTGGCTAAGTTACTTAAATTTGCATGCTGGATTTACCTGGTTCATTCAGTTGAGATTATCATCTCCATGGCTAACAGAATTATAAAGTCATATAGACATTAGCAACAGTTAATGCTTATTGCGTACTTAGTATGGGGCAGGTTCTTTATATCTACCATGCAATTTAACACTTAAAATTATCCAACAAGGTGAGTTATGATAAAAATTATAGGCAACATTGATTGTGTCAGGGATTAGTTGGATTATATCATTTACAAGTCACATCGACCCTGTCTTTAATGAAATTTAATGAAATAGCCACTACTTGTACACACAATTTCAGGTCAGGAAATCAGCTCAGAAAGCTGAGGGAGCATTTCAGTATTTCAAGAACTGGAGTTTGAAACTATGTTTCTTTGACTTTAGTATATGTCTTCTGACAAGCATGCAATAGAAAAGAGAGCTAGATTAAAGATCAAGTTCAACATTCATTTTCCAGTTAAGTAAACCAACAAGAAAGAGTTGAATTGATTTTCTCGAGATTACATAGTAATTTAGGATCAGCTTGGAAAAAGCACTGCAAGCTAATGAGATGATCTTGCACTATGATGAATATAATCTAAGGTTGAGAGGAATAACTGGCTGGTAGAGAAGCAGAAATTTACCACTTTGGGGAGTTTGATGGGAAAACAACTTTTGATCAGGTAAGGATTTGTATTACTTTTCTATCCCAGCTGCAACAAATTACCACCGATTTAGTAGTTTTACAACATATAGTTATTATCTCACAGTTCCATATGTCAGAAGTTTTGTGGGCTCGGCTGGTTTCCTTGTTTTATAGAGACTAAGCCCATTGGCCCCTGGAAGGTTTGCTGAAAAATCAACTCCCAGTAAGTCAGATTAATAAGAGAAACGGATTGCAAATTTATTTACCGTGTGCACAAGGATAATCATAGAGTGATTGCCCAGTGGGATCCAGAAGTCTGTATACCCTCTTCAGGTTACAGAAAGAACAGAGGCTTAATCCTGGTAGAACAGGTTATGGAAGGAGAGGGGAGAATTCTATTGAGGGACAATAAATGATTACCAGGAAGAATGATTAGATTGGACTTTAACTTGTAAATAGTTTTCTTGGAATTCAAATGGTCCTTCCAGACAGACCTTGTCTTGTAAAGGGGTCTGCTCAGGTGTGGTTACATTCGTGGTCTTTTTTCCCACAATGGATGAAGAAATAACAAGTCAGGGAACAAGGACAATCATTCTCCTTGGTGGGTCTGTCCTGTATTTATGTAGTTAGGGGAAAAGTCTTCTAAAGCCTGCTGATCTCTAAGGGTTTTTTAATTCAAAATACTCATTATACCTGGGAGCCATCATATTTTGGGGTGAAATTCCCTGCATGACTTCAGTTTCAAGTGTGACAAGGGCAAAATCAAAGTACTGGCAGAACTGTCTTCTCTTTTGGAGGCTGGGGGGTTGAATCTGCTTCCAGACTCCTTCAGGTTGTTGGCAGAATTTAATTTCCTGTGGTTGTAGGACTGAAGTCCCAATTTGCTCTAAGGTTGGAGGCCAACCTGAGCTCTTGAGGCCTCTTTCCAGTCCTTGCATGTGGGCTCCTGCATCACAGAGCCAGCAACAGTGGACCAACTCTTTCTCATGTTTCCATATCTCTTCTGCTTCCTCTTTTGGTGCATCTGACTGAGTCTTCACCCTTCCTCTTCTATTTTAAGAGCTCAAGTTATAAATTTAGGTTTGCCCAAATAATACATGATAATCCAGGATAATCTTTCTTTTTTAAGATATATAATCTGAATCATATCCATAATCACAGATTCTGGGGAATAGGGCATGGAAATGTTTGGGTGCCTATTGTTTTGCCTGCCACATACTCCTTCTATCTATGCCACTGGTTCTCAACCCTAACTGTATAGTAGAATTACCTGAGAAACTTGAAAAAATGTTTGTCTCTGGGCCCATATTAAGATGAACTAAATCAGAATCTTTTGAAGTGGAATTCAGGCAATGTTTTTTTTGTTGTTGTTGTTAATGACTCAGAAAATCATAATATGCTTGGAAGGATTAAGAATACCTAAAAACACCAGGTTTCTTCAACTTGATTGAATTCATTTTGTAAGTAATCCACTTAAGAATATATTTTCTATATACCCTCTTCACGCAGTCACTCTGCTAGGTTTGGAGCCATGGAGATGGATATGCTGCCTGCCCTATTCTTACTGTGCTCACAATCTTGTGGCAGAAACAGACATACAAAGAAATAATTATAAGATGACATGATATGTTTTAAAATAGATATTTGAATAACTTGCTCTGGGAGTTCTGAGACATTAATTATGTCTGAGAATGCTGTAGAATATTTTGCTTGATTTATACTTAGTAGCTCTTTTAAAAATAGTCTGACCAGTACCTAGAGACAAAGAAATACAAGTGTTCAGGTTTCAGCATGGTCCAGTGAGGATGATGTAATTATATTTTGCTTCCCCAAATTTAACCAGCCAAAAATTTAGTTGGGTGCTTATTAAACATGCAGATTCCCTAGTTATTCCTCCAAAGATTCTGATTCAGAGAGTCTTTGGTGGGGCCTGGCTATTCAAATATTTTCAGCAGGTTTTGGTGGTGATGTTGATGAAGGGGGCCCATGAACCCACTGTTTGAGGATCACTGGTTTATACTACATCAGTGATTTGGTACCTGTTCACTCAATAGCTTAAAAAATAATGCAAGCCCTAAATGACATCATAAAAAGGACATATCATTTGAGTTTCTTGTATCAGTAACAGGTCTTTAGGAAAGAGAAGCTTCTTTATATTTTAGTTTTCTGACTGCTTTACATGTTAAAGGTGCGAGGGACATTCCAGGCCAGGTTTGGGTGGGGCATTAAAACCTTACACTGTCATTTCTTTCTCACTCTATTGGAAGTAAAGATAATAACTTGCAATAACAATTCTAATACAAAGACAGGTTTTGCCAAAAATAAACAGTAAGGAGAAAATAAAAGTGCTCTTGCACTCTGATACTTTTCTGAGCGACACAGATTGTGTAGAATAACAGAAAGAAGTTTCCATTTGCCATACAGGTATGGAATATTGGGATTAGAGAAGAATACCTCTTCCTTGTTTTGACTGAGGAGAAGTATAGCTTGTTTAATATGCCATAAGTAAAGGAAAGCATATACTGAATACAACACAAATCAATTTTGCTTGAGTAAAGGTTCAGGTTACTTGTGGTAAATAAGATACGTGTGGGAAATGTTTCTGTTAGCCAACTTTATTATGACTGGATAAATAAATGAAAAAAAATATGGCTTAGGGCCTGTAAAAATCTAAAATCAGAGACAGAGAAGCAGAAGAGGAAAGTTATTTTTATTTCCTTAATCTTGGAACAAACATACACTTTTAACATTAGGGTTAGGTGACTCAACTAGAAATAAGACATATTATGAAGAAACATAAATTAATGCAAAGTATGTGTAGGAATAATAAAAATCTGAGAAAAAAGAAGCAGTTTTGCAAGGCACTGGTATGCATACATAGGATTTATGTTTTTATGTTCTAATAAATTAGTATTGATTAAGACATATTAGTTTCTAATGTTTATATAGAATAAAACAATGCTTTTACATTTCTGTACTCCAACAAGATTGCCCTTTTAAAATTTATGGACTTGGAAATGGGAGTCTATGAATAATTGTCTTGTAGGGTAGATCTATGATGGTACTAAGAAATGAAACCAGAATGGTAAATTACATAAAGTCTTGAGTGACTAGGCAGTTATATTTCAAAAGTTATTTGAGGTTTTAAGACATTATTTCTCAAAGTTCATTCTGTAATGAAATAAATCATTTTTTATTTTAATGTTAAAGATGTTGGGGCAAAAATATGAGGAATATTTATAAATAATCATTTTCTAAAATTCTACTTGTAAAGAAAATTATCTCACTTCTAGTAGAAGACTTTGTTTAATTTTGAGAAGAGAAAATAAAATAATACCTGTAGGATCTATGAGACTAGCAGCTAGAAAGAGAAAATGTCAGTAACTACTACTAGTACCATTGTGATTACAAATTGTGTTAGGAGTATAAATTTCAGCTTTCACAAGTCTGAAATACTTTTCCTACTAAACAAACCTTAGCATAAGTGGAAAAATCCACTGGCACACTTAACACTGGACCTCTTTTCATTATTTTCTTGGTCTCTCCCCAAAATTGCATGGAAACTGTTATATTTCATGAGGCAACATGCAGTTCAGCTGTCAGTAAATAATAAGATTTGAAAGAGATTCAAAATGATTTGCTTAACAGCTTGGGTCAGTCAATATCAGTTGTATTTCAGCAAAGATATATTTGGAATAAGCTAAATATAGAAGAAAGAACCACTTGCTGAATCAGCCAGTTAGAGGAAGTATGCAAAGAACCAATAGCTGAATCAATGAGCTACACCAAGAATTACAGTTAAAAATACTCTCCTAAAAACAATCTTGCCATTACATCTACCACTAAGAAACTCAATCTAAGTTGACTTTAGCTATGCTTGCAATGGCATTTTCTACATACCCAGTTATGATCCATCTATTATTGAACTAGAGAACTCTTAGTGAAATGGTGATTCCTCTGTAACTACCACTCACTCTATGTGTCTGTTGGCAAGGAAACTTTGATAAGTCCTTTGTAAAGTAGATAACTCAAGTGAATTGGATTACCGGATAAATTTGATATTGCTGGATTTCATGAAGAATACAGGTATCCACTATGTGTTTAAATGACTGCCACCCAAACTTGTTGCTCCATCCTTGATAAACCCAGGGGCCATAGACCCACCCCCTTGATCAGGAGTGCCATAAGTGTACACAATGCAAAATGCAGTCTTGTTCCTAGTAGCACATTTTCCAGGTCACTACGGAATAGCGTGAAGAAGGAAAGCTGTAAAAGCAGAACTATACGGTGTGAATTGAATAAAGTCCTCTTTAATTACTAGTGACAGGATGACTTAGTGACCACTAAGAGATCTTTCACTCAGATACTTTTGGAACTCTGATTTTGAAGTCTCTTAGATAAGCAACAAAAATAACTGTAGTGTTGGGTGAAATGATTTTCAAATATGTTGGATTTGGAAAAATTCCAAACATGTTTTTTGAAGCACTTCCTCTTCAATTTGTTGAGCCCATGTACATATGAAAGGTAATTTAATCCTGACTTATGCATAAATCATCAAAGCATCGTTTGTAAAACCTATTTGATTTTCAAAGAGAATAATATTTATTTACATTTTCATTTGCATGTTTATATATACTTTTATATACAATATGAATATAGTCCATATATACAATATGATACAATTCATATATACAATATGAACTACTGATATTTTAAATATAGACTACCAATATTTTTTATTTGGCTTAACTTTTATGGGTTCCAAATTTAGTATAGTAAACTACTGTTTATTCAAAAACCAAATAATCACAAACTTCAAAACTGAATCGTTTTCAGGATTTTATTTTGTAAGAAAGTAGACATGCTGACATTTTCTGCCCCCCATTTTCATTATCAGTACAGATTCAAACACTATCTAAAACCTTCTAATATAAGAAATGACAAGTAATAGCTATGATCAGTGTTCTTCATTGTGATTTTAGTACTAAAGTACTTTATTGGTTCATTATCTTATTCATTTATTCATTCATGTGTGTGATAAATGTTCATTAAATGACAGTCACAAAGCATGCAAGGAAAAATAAGACATGGTTTCTGACTTTAAAAAACCATATCATATCAGGTAAAAACAAATTTTTTAAAAAAGAAACCATATCAGCAAGAGATATTACATAACTAATATTAATAGTGCAGTCCAATAAATGATTAAAGAAAGTTATTCAAAGGAAGATTCAACTATAGTTTAATTCAAAAGACTTATCATATTCTAGTTTTTTAAAATTTACTTAAGTGAAATATTCAGTTAGATTACTTCATGTCCCAAGCATCCTGAATAAATGAAAATTGATGTAAGTTTCTCCATTTAATGGAAAACAAACATTTATAATAAAATTATAACCAAATGTTTAAATGAAATTATAACCAAATATATCTGAAAAAAGGGTTGTTATATATAACTGGTTTGGAATTTTTTGTAACTTTTCTAATATATACTGTCCTTTAAATTATAAATAGAAAAATGTGATAAGTTAGAAATGTGACACCTGCTACATTGGTTTCTATATGTTCAGAGAGAAAATAGTCAAGCCATCTGCACTGAATTGTTACCATATTGCTGAATTCTTAGTAAGAGAAAAACTGGTGATTATTAAAGGCGTAATAGAGAAAAATTATGAGAAAATTTATTTATAAAGAGTAGCCAATCAGAAAGAAATAAATTAGTTCATTAGAAAGAAATAACTTTAAAGCCATATTAATCTATCATTTATTCAGTGTTTTAATCTCTCATTTCTTTAGCAAAAATTTTCTGAGCACTTACTTTGTGTCAGGTACTGTGTTAAGCACCAAATAATCAGTGATTTGCAAAAGCAGTTTTTCCTATTTAAGATAGTGAATACATATCCTTTCCATATTTAGTCATGGATTAAATGATACAATTTTGCAAAATGAATAATTATAAAGAATGTGATATTGTTTAAAAAATAAGTTTAAGATAAAGTAATTTGTACATAAAGATATGTGATTTGTATATGGAATCTATAAAGTAAATGTTTATGTTACTATAACAAATAAAGATAGATACATTTGTATTCTATTATGTTATATTAAATTACATGGCAAATAAAACTTGACTGAGAGTAGACCATGAGTCAGGAACTGTCAGGACTCCATGACACAGTCAAAATATTTAATGATCACAACAAATAGGTAAAATGTCCAATATCATACCCTAGTTTCAGGGGAAAGCACGCATATAAGAGACGTATCTAATGATGAATTTTAAATTGCTTTAACTTTTCATTTTTTATCATTGATATGATAAGGAAATTTTTAGGAGTTATACTATATCTGTAACTATTTTGAAGTTTCTTCAATGAAAATGTGTACAAAACCCAAAAACCTTTCTTTCACCATGTTATAAATATTGGATGATAAAGCTCCAGTGAGAAGATTTTTTAAAAAATTTATTTTTAAAGACAGTATAATTTAGAATGTTTATAGAATTATATGCATATAGATATAATAAATATAGAGTATTTGCCTATATTATAAATGCATAAGGAAAACATTTTGGCAATCCTATGAAAAAAATGTAAATGTCTAAAATTCAACTTTTTTGTGTGAAAACAACATAATCACTCTTTTAAAATAATTTACTAACATAAAACATGTACATATATAGACAAAGTTTGTTCTCATGTTATATCTATAATTTATATTGAAACATTATATGCAGTGAATATGCTTATATACTAAGGCAAATATGTTATCAGCAAAAGAGAATTTTAATACTTGGAATAGCTTAATAAAAACATGATTTTAGTTGCAGTATTTACTTTGAAGTTTTTAATTTTTCATGGAAATAATTTTTGTTCATTAATATAATATTAAATTATCATATCAATCAATATTTCAGGTCATGACCTCTGGATTTAAGAAATTCTTAAAGTCAATGTCGAATATGATCCAAGAGAAAATGTGATTTGAGTCTGGAGACAATTGTACATGTAAGTATTGGGAAATTAGATTTTCTCATGGTAAAATGTAATAAAAACTAAAATATCAGCTCATTAATGACTGAATTGCAGAAACTTTGATTTGTTGTATTCCGTCTATTACAACACTATTTTTTATATTTAATATTAATACAGTGCTTCCTGATATTTTGCTTATATTTTTCTTAAGATTACCCAATTAAAAAAACCTAGGATAGCTGATAGAAGAGAAAACAATATTTGGAAGATTGCTGCAGTTCAAAAGAAAAGCAGATTCTGGGTGAGTCATTGCTGAGGGAAAGCAATGGCATAGATTCTATGTGATGATTAATGGTGTGCTTTTGTTGCATGTAATCATAAAAATGATAAACAAAACGTGAACCTGTGGAAAAAGTCTTAAAAATTCTTTTTCTGACATTAGTCCTATAATAAAAATCATGACTGGTTTCCTAACAGAATTAAATCTGAGTTCATAGTTCAATGGTAAACATCTATTTATTGGAATTTTTTGTCTCCTTTAAAATATAGTTTTTACATACTCAGTTAAATGAATATTATATTTTATGGTTATACCATGACAATATATCAGGGTAGGTTGTTTCTGGAAGTTACAGGGAGTAAGCATTAGGAACTTAACCCTGGCAATATTTGTCTCTTACAATTAGTAAGTTAGTGGGTGGCATTTTAGAGACCATTTTTCATTAGCTCAGAATTTTATCTACTATTAGAAATATTTAAACAGAAATACTTACTTGATATTGTTTGTCTCCTGTGACCTTATTTCAATAATTTAGATAATTCTTAGGGACTCTTTTATTTTCTTATTTAAAAAGATTTGATTTTCTGTAATGAAGAATAACTTATATTAAATTATAAGGACATTTTTATGATGTGTGGATGTTGATTCTCAAGAGACTAGCCCGAAAACAATTTCCCCCCCAAATCACTAAAGAGAAAGAAAATTAAAAATGAGATTAATACTTATAGAAAATAAAGGTAAGTTTTATGATAAAACATGCTACCAAAATTTATGTTATTATGTTCATATAAAGCTCTTTATTTGGATACTTTAATCATTTGATCCCAATTTTGGTAAGGGCAAGGAAAGCAAGTTGTTTTCTAATTACTTAAAATTATGTATGTAAGAACCGTTTCTGTTTGTAAATCTAATTAAATTAAAATGTATTTAATTAAGCTCATTAGTACTTTATGATGCTCTTAAATGTAGTATATGACTATTAATCAAATATTTAAAGTAAAATTTTTTGTATAGCTTAAAGAGAAATTGTTGAGAACCATCTATATTTATTTCATGAATATTGATGAATTATATTTCTTTCATTTTTCTATTACAGTTTGATTTATATTATATAACATATTTCATTTTGGCTTTAATGATGGAGAAAAAGTGTATCCTGTATTTTTTGTTCCTTTTGCCTTTTTTTATGGTAAGCATAAAAATATCTATAATTATTTCCATTTTCACTTCCAGTATTTCTATAATTGATAAAGGTTAATAACAACAAAATTATACTGGTCACTAAACACATAAATTAATTATATTTTATATCCCATCAACACAGCAATAATTTATTTCCCTTCAGGTATGTTTTCAGTCCTTCAACAGGGATAGAATGATGAGGCAGTAGAGGCATCAGAATGGGGAATATCAGTGGATATAAAGGTGCAAGACACCAGGGGAAAGTCATTATGAGAGTTTGAAAACAACGGAATGGTGTTATAGTATAGTCATACATGATAGATAAAATATTTTCAACTAGGCTTGTTGATTCTGAGTTAGATCTGTTAAAAAAGTGATTTTCCCACTAATGTTTTTCCCAGTCTGCCAATTGATTGACATATATTGATTGAAAGGCATTTCAGAACCATGCACTGTATTTTAAATTTCTTTACCCATTCATTCAAATAAACAGGCATTGGTGCTAAATTTTGGGCAGATGTGTGTGTAAGTGTGCACACTGACATGCACTTCTGCATATATATGTTGGGGAAGTGGGACAAGAGATAGAAGGTATACAAGCGATGTCCAAAACCCAATTACTCTGTTGGAGGAACCATATGCCTCATAGGTTTAATTTTGTTTTCATTTATAATAATGTATTATTCATATTTTTCTCTGCTTCAAATTAAAACAGTGACTGTGCACTTATTTCACAAATATAAGAAATCAAGAGACATGCTATCACCTAATTCTGTGCCAGCAAATAATTTTCCTGTGGTGTTTCCAAGCAAACCCCACAAAGACAGAAGTAAAAAGACTCAAGAAACATACAGAAAACATAAATGAGAAAGAAAAAAAAACAAGACCACATTCCTATTTGAAAATAGTTTCAAGTCTAGCCGCAGTCCAAATTCTGCACTCCCTAAATGCTATCTTTCAACTGACTTGAATTCAAGAAACAGGACTCCTGTTTCCTCAGCTCACGCCCTCCACTGAGTGTGTCCGTGAGCTGCATAGAACATGGGTTCCCTGTTGGTAGTTCCATAACAGATTACCAACTGATTATTGTAATTTATGAAATTGTGGCCCTTTTTCTTGAATCCATTCAAGACAGTGTATAAATCTGAGTCTTTATTCCAAGTAGGATTAAAAATGATATTGATTTATGCAGTTCTACAAACTTCAGGAGAAGAACAGGAGCTACGTAGTTTTTAAAAATATTAATTTTCCTGATGTTCTAAATTTCCATTTATTACTTGTGCTTCACTACTCTGTAAGGATCCTTATTTGGCCATTAAACCAAATCAAAGAATGAAGTAGTTGAGGTTAACTTGTGAGCACATGATGATGATGAAACTTGATTGATGCCCCACAGTGAGGGAATATTATTATTTTAACTTTATCAAGTTCAACTTCCTGCTAGAAAACAGAAAATCAAGAATGAGGGGACAAAAGAAGAGTAGGAGGATAACTGCTTATGAAAGATAATTAAAAGAAGTAATGCAAAAGTAAGGAGAATAGGTTGAGGAGAGGTTTATTCAGGCTTCATTATACATCAGGGGGAAAATCATGTGGAAATCAAAGTAGAAGAGAAGCTTAAAATAGTGCTATTAAATTGGAAGAGCATAAATAAATAACTTTTCCAAAACCTTTATTGATGTGCATACAATAAAAATTGTATTTACCAACATCATAAATGAATTTGCCATTATTTTGATTATCAACATATAATAATGGCAGCAAATTTTGTGTGTTTTCCATGTGCCAGACGCACCCCCTCTGTTATCTCCATACTATGTTATACTATTTTATAATAAAGCAGAGGCTTGAGGGGAGGGGGCGGTACATATCTTGCCTATATTCACAGAGCAGGTAAAAGTGTTGGAGCAGATTTCATAGTATAGCTACATTCCAGAACATAGGGTTAGGGATGTCCTGGAGCCAACTATCACAAGCTTCCAAGAGCCAACTGTACTTCCCAATTCTGCCATTAGTGATGTTGGTTGTTTGAAACTGGACATGGTGGGGATACTTATACCATGGAAATCGGCAAACAATACAAATTGGAAATTTTTCCCCAGAGAGACAGTTTACCATTCACTGCACTTGCTGTTTTCCACTGTAACAGACTGCCTCTGCAAAGACATTTGCATAATACTGAAGTTGTTTTTAAATCCGTTAGATTCTTATCAGAGCAGAATCAGAAGAAGAAATCCCTGATGACTTCACTGAGTTGGGGGTTACTAGAAATAAAATCATGACAGCTCAATATGAATGTTACCAAAAAATTATGCAAGACCCCATTCAACAAGCAGAAGGTAAGCATGACTATTTAATTCTGAATGAATTTCACGTATTTTTAAAAGAAAACTTCCCCCATTATATCATTCTGAGTTCCTTAGGTCCATTTTTAAAAATGAGTTAGTTGTTAGTTTTTCTGGTATGTGTGAAATTTAAAGTATTTATTTGTAAAGAACATTTTATGACATCATGTTATCTTTTAAAAAAAAAATCTAAGAAAAATATGTGACAGTGATCTGTTTAGTATCATTCTTTTTATGGCACAAAGATATTTAAAATCAAATAACTGTTAATATTAAAACAAAGACATGTCTTTAATTAAATCAATGACAGCTGACTTTCAGTTTATGTAATTTGTATTTTCACAACCTGCTTGATCGGAGCTTGCATAATAAAATGATGGCTACAAAAGTACTTTTTTTTTTAACGTAATACACATAGTTTGCATAGTACATTTGGTAGAAAAGCTAATGACTTTTAAGTGCTTCTATTTCCATTAAGATATTTTTTGCTTCTTTTGTAACATTTATTGAGCGCTTACTAAGCCCTGACATTTATCTAGATGCCAGAGAAAAAAGATGAGCAATACAGGTCGACTTGACAGATTAGCAAAACTAAAACAGATCCTATATTTTATCTGACAAACCCCAAAGACAGGATTATCTTTAAAATGTAAAATGGAAAAGTCACAGTGAAACAAAGCAAAATATACTCTTTAGATATTTCTAATTTTTTAAATTCTTCCAAATAATCTAGATATATCTAAAAGTAGATTTTAAATTTAATTGTTGAACAATAGGAATATCTTTGTAAGAGTTTCATAATAAAATATTTATGTAGTAAAATAAATTCAGAATCACTGCATAATACCTCTTCTTGAAGCTTCATAATGCACTTACAATTTTAAATACTCTAGAAAGTCTTGCAATAAAGAACTGTTTTTGTTTTAACTTGGTGTCTCCAAAATCCGTTTGACCAGAGAAACTTTTTAAATGGAATGCCTACTCACATCTCACTCAAATGCTTTAAAACACACTTTGAAAAATTGTAGACCTTTCAATCTGTCATGCTTCCCGTGTTGTAATTAATTAAATAACTCCTTTTAGAGATATAATATGGTCAGATTTGAGAGGCTTTCTAAAACTATATCAAGAAAATTTTTTCTGATAGGCCACAAAAATGTCTTTTATTTAGTAATATATGAATGCAAACTATTTAAATAATTGTTTGAAAATCACGGGAGAAAAAACTAAAATTATCTGAGGTGTTTTTGTTTTTGTTTAATTCAAATTATTTGGACCTTCAAGCCACTGGAATTTTGTTTTATTTTCATAAGGGCTAGATAAATTCTGAGATTGCTGTGCAAATCTTTTAAAAACAATAAACATCTCATTTAGCATTCAGGGTTCTATCTGTATCTGACAAGTTAAAAAATTACTTTCTCTGATTATAGACTGTTATAACATTAGAACATTGGTTAGTTAATTTCTCTATGCCTTTAAAAAACTTTGTATTTTTTAATTTAAGAGGTTTTTCTTTCATGTTCAAGAAAAATATGAAATATTAAACATTCTACTTCATTTGAAAAGAAAAGGATCAAAGAGTTAGAATTTGGTAGAAAGGCCTAAAAAAGAATTTTTTAGGGTTAAAATGGTATAATAAGAAATATTGTACTATTATTTGTTTGCTTCAGAAAATACTTACACCCTGCCCAGGAATACAGTTTCTAAAATAAAACGTGTTTCCAAGTTCCCATGTTTTTTGAATTTCAAGTCTAGGGATACTAATCACTATTTTATAGTTAAGGAAAACCAGCAAAGACTATTTGATTTATTAAACAAATAGTTACCTTTGAGAATTAGAATTAAATCTAAACTTTATATACATTTAGATATTTCTAAATTCAATTTAGAAATTAGGTATTCTGATAATTACTTGGTAAAAAAGCCAGTGATAGCTATAGATTTTTTTAACATGATATCTCTATTTTCAGTAGACAGCCTTTATTCTATCTCAGTGTGAAACTACCCTTAAGACTTTATGTCTTTATGTAAACGTAGAGGCAGTTAGTTATCCCTAATTTTTATTTCCCCCTCAAGGAGTTTACTGCAACAGAACCTGGGATGGATGGCTATGCTGGAATGATGTTGCGGCAGGAACCGAATCAATGCAGCTCTGCCCTGATTACTTTCAAGACTTCGATCCCTCAGGTAAAAGCAGAAATTTATTTACATATCTCCTTGACATCTATTTAATAAACTCTAGATTAATTAAATTACTGTTTTCCTTCTTTTCCTTTTTAATTTTAAAGAAAAAGTTACAAAGATCTGTGACCAAGATGGAAACTGGTTTAGACATCCAGCAAGCAACAGAACATGGACGAATTATACCCAGTGTACTGTGAACACACACGAGAAAGTAAAGGTACATAATAGTTGTGAATTTAAATTTAATTTACACTATCTGTTCAAACAGTTAGTTGTCCAATACAGTACTGGAGAAAATTTAGTCAGTGTTCCATTCCCTTATAAAACCTTTTCATAATATAATTTGAGAAAAATAATGAAGAAAAATATCTGTGGAAAGAATTACTATTGATTTTTTTCATTACACGGAGGAAGCAATCCTGTTTGGTAATAGTGGATTTACAAGTCAATATCTCAGTATTGGGGTTTCAAGTTTTCCAAAGAAAACATACCTTAAAAGTGTAAGAAAAGGAAACACTTTCATTCGTAGTGGAATTTCTAGAATTACCTCTGAATTTGTGCTCAAGTAAACAGGATAAGCCCAGCAGGGTTTAAACAGCCTATCTGGACCCTCAACAGAAGACTTTCATTCTGACTGGCTGTTAGGTCACTTGCGTTCATGTTCCCATTTTTAACGCCACATATTAAAGTCCAAGTTAATCACAATTTGTCCCAATAATAAAGCTTTGATAGAAAATGCTTGCATATTTCACATTTGTGTATTTAGAGGCTGTTTGTCACAATTATTAAAGCTGTGAATCCTGATATCTGAATTCCTGTTTCTGCCCCTTCCTAGCTGTGTGACCTTCCACAAGCCATTTAACATCTCTCTGCCTCAGTCCCCTCATGTGTACAATGAAGTAAGAATAGATTACACCCTCATGGTTTTCATAAGGATCGACCTAACACGAGAAAAATACTTAGAAGATTAGCATATAATAAGCACTTGATAACTTCCAGCTATCATTATATTTATAAACCATATATTCTATGCTCACTCAGAGAAGGGTTTGAAGAGAATTATAAAAATACACAATAAAATGGTAGAGTACAAATAAATAGAATCCAGATGAATAAAAATAAAAGACAAAAAGTCAAAAACAGTAGAAGGAAGACATTTGTACAGATCATAGGAACTTATAAGTTATTGTACTGAGATTTGTCTCTGAGATTCAAATTTGCCAAAGGAGAAAGAGAAACCCGGCGGGGGGGAAGAAAACCTTCTGTGGTATTTAAGTTTGAAGAAAATAATTCATCAAGTAGCATTTAAGGTACATAAAATATAAAATGCTAGTGTCATATATTATACAACCTAGATCAATGAAAGTATTCCTTCATGGATTTAAAATTTGACTTCTAATTTTTTAAACAAAAGAGCATACAATTTGTAAATTTTGATGTGACTTGATAAATTTCCATACATATTCTTCATTCCAGATATTTTCAAGTATTTATTTGTTTGCAAGCTAATCATTTTAAGGCTAGGATATCAGATCACATGTTTTTAAAAATAAAATGTATTCCATTATATTTGAGCTTTTACACATATAGGATTATAGATATTCATAGTATTGATATAAGTCTAATTTTCTTTATTCATACAAATTATAGACTGCACTGAATTTGTTTTACCTGACTATAATTGGACATGGATTATCTATTGCATCACTGCTTGTATCACTTGGAATTTTCTTTTATTTCAAGTAAGTATATAAAAATGTTTTTAAAATTTACCAATTGTCTTTGGTGAATGCAGTGTCATGTGTATATTTATGTCATGTGCTGACAAAATATATGAAATATACATGATTTATAATACAGATTCTTAAAATAACTTGAATGTTTAAAATAAATTGAAATAAGTTGATCTTAGCTTTATAAAATATGTAGAGGAGATTGATGAAACGTCTTAACTCCAATTTTACAAAACTAGCGGACATACAAGAACAAAGTCATATAATAAGAAAGGAGCCCAAACCAATCTATAAACCTAACTGTATTTGTTTTGGGAACTGTCAAATATTGTAGGCCTTCTTAACTGAATGTTCAACATTTTGATCAAATTTAATATCAGTATACAAGTGCGTTATAGGAACTGGAATTTTTGCAAATAATAGCAATGGCATTTAATATATATTATTGAAAATATAATCTAAATATATTATGGTTAGGTTATTTTTCCTAGTCATCATTAAAAAGGTTAAATTATTACTTTCAATTTTACTTGAAATTCACTTCTTTTTGGGGAGAGAGAGTCAGCTCCAATTTCTTGAATCAACCAATCAACAAGTGATTTTTAAATTTATAGAAAGGTCAATTTCTAATCATGCATTATTTTATGACTTAACATGATTTTCATAATTTTGATCACCAACAATAACTATAGAAAGCAGTGTGACAAGAGTAAGTAGCTATATTTCATCGAATCTTCATCACCATTGTTGCTGTCTTTTACATAAGCAGCAACAGTCATCTTGGGTATTAGCAGCTACAGAACTATCTGGAGTAGCAGCACATACAAATAAGTCAAATCCAGAAATTATCAGATAGTTGGATTTTCAGTCTATACATAACTTGAGCACAAGTTTTTAGCCCATTGTCCATTAAACATTCAGAATATACAGAATAATAAACCAACCAATCGACCATCATCTCTCATGGGCTTGATCAAAATCATGAGATCTAAAGATTGCATCGGAGTTGCCATTTTTGAAAATCTGCCCTTTTTAAGAATCAACGTCAGTTATTTTATTTTATTTTATTTTATTTTATTTTATTTGAAATCTACAAGGATACTTTTTAATGGCATTTTGTTTTATTACATTATCTGGACACCATTAGAAGATAACAAACAAAAAACCCACTCTAAATAAAGCAAATTAAATATTGGTATACATGTTTAAATGTGATATTTTCTTTTGTAAATTGTGTACAAACGTATTTAAATTAGTTAGAAAGAGTTTTTGTCCTAAAACATGGAAAATATTTCTTGAAGAATTAAATATATTGTACTACATTTTACCAAGTGTTTCTTGCTCACAACTAACTGCCAGTTCTTAGTCACTGCCTTGATAATTAGTACGTCAAATCAGTTGCTTATGGACAGCTTATTAAAACTTCATGCCGGCCGAGTGTGGTGGTTCACGACTGTAATCCTAGCACTCTGGGAGGCCAAGGCAGGAGGATCGCTCGAGGTCAGGAGTTCGAGAGCAGCCTGAGCAAGAGTGAGACCCCGTCTCTACTAAAAATGGAAAGAAATTGGCCAAACAATTAAAAATAGAAAAAATTAGCCAGGCATAGTGGCGCATGCCTATAGTTCTAGCTACTTGGGAGGCTGAGGCAGGAGGATCGCTTGAGCCCAGGAGTTTGAGGTTGCTGTGAGCTAGGCTGACGACACAGCACTTTAGCCCAGGCAACAGAGCCAGACTCTGTCTCAAAAAAAAAACTTCATGCCTTTACTCTTGAATACACTGTTAGATTACGCAAGATTTTTAAAATAACTGCTATATTTGGAGTAGGTAAATTTCATTATGATTTCTAATAGATTAAAAATATTTGTTCTGATGAATGGAAAATAAGCCATTTCCCAAAGTGATAATTTTTAAACACAATCCTCAGATTCAAAGTGATATTTATGTATGCCAACTGATGAACTTGTTGATGCTAACTTATTGGAAAAATATGACAATAAAACTGGATTAATATTTAAGTTAGTGAACTTAAAGACACAAAATGAAATTAAAATTTCAAATTCTCATTTAGCATAATAAAATAACCAAACAGTTTAAGAAATAGTTCATGCTTTTCTCTATTCCTGTAAACACAATATTTATAATTTAAAAATACAAGATGTCTAAATTTGAAAGTATGGCCTTCTGACTCTTATAGCTAATGCATTAAAATTATAAAACTGAGCCACCACAGTTGGATGAGACTGAGGCAGGAGGACCCCTTGAGCCCAGGATTTGGAGGCTGCAGTAAATTATGATTGTGCCACCGCACTCCAGCCTGGCTGGCAGAACGAGACCCCGTTTCTTTAAAATAAATTATAAAACTAGTTGCCCTAAAATCCATACAGTACTCTAGAACTCAGATTTTTAGTTCATGAAAATTGCTTATCCATTACAGACACAAACACACAGAATTAACTTAAATGTAATTAATATTAACTAAGATTTTTTTTTAACATGAAGACCCTTATGACTACGACTGAGTATAAAGTAGATTAGCCTCTAGCCTAAGGGCATAAAATATAAATCATAAGGGTTTGAAGACTGTCTTACAAATCTTCTTGGAAAAAAAAGTGACAAGGTTAAATATTTTTAACCTCAGGAAATAAAATGCAAACTCTAGTTTAAAACAAACTATAGTACTCAGAAAGAAGATCTGTGCATAAATTTACAATATTTTTTAAAAATAGAAAACAACATAAACGTGTTACCAATTTTTAAATAAAAGATATAAATACACCTATAATTCTAACATCCTATCAAGCAATTTCTAATATTTTTCCGGTTTTATTTCATATTTGTTTCTATAGTTTTAATTGTAGTATATAAATTATTTTAACTATTTTCATAACAGTATTATATAATTTGTATCTTACTAGTTTTTAAAACAACCATTTAAGCAGCTAAATAATATCACATTTAATAGGTTTATAAAAGTTCATTAAATGATTTCTCTGTTTTTGAGCATTAACATTGCTTCCATTTTTTTCTATTAATAAAAAACATTGCAATGGACATTTTCAAAGATAACTTTTCCCAATTTTGTACTATTTTTTTAGGCTACATACCCAGAATCTTAGGATTTCTTGGTCAAAGGGTATATATCTGTTTATGGCTCTTGAAACACATCATCTCAAAATCAACATGTTCAAAATAAACTCTTAACGTCCACCCCCTCCTAACTCAAAGTGGGTTTTCTTTCAGAGTGACCCATCTTCAAGATGGCACTGCCAGCAATCCAGTTGTATTAGCTAGAAATTTAGGAGCAGTCTGTGATACCTTTTTCTCCTTTTCCCTCCCTGTCATTCTTTCCTCATACCCTATTGACTTAACCTTTTGAAATCCCTCCAATATTTGCTGCATCCTACTGTCATCAACAGCAGTCTTGCTCTATGTAGACTTAACAAATTCACTTTGTCTTTATTCAATTTGAAACAATGCAGCCAGTATAATATTTTCAAAGATTTAGATCCAATATAGATCTGATTTTATCATTCTTTGCTTTAAAATTTTTAGACATCCTATGTCTAAATATGAATTACAATTCATATAAAATCAAAATAATTATCATGCCCTATGTGTTCTCTTTGCCTCCTCCCTGGCCTAGTTAAATGTATTAATTTTTCAGATCTAAACTTTAGCATAATTTCCTTAATGAAATATTCCTGAATTGCTTACTGTAACATTTCTGAAACTCCAATTAAAGACAGTGGACATGGGGTAAAATTTTAATTACCATTTGGAAGACCACCATCTCTGCAAATTAAAAACAGATACAGCTGAGACCCATCAGATTAAATGGTCTCTTTTTATATTGCATGTCATAAGCCAAAATATCTAAGCCCATTAAATTGTTGAAAGAGATAAAGTTAAGAATAGCGTATATTGCATGCCAAAACCAGTAGTCAGAAAGAAAACAATAGTCTCCTAGAATTCCAAGTCATATGGTCCCAAACAAGTTTGAATTTAGCAAAGTAAGTCCTGAACCGAGTCCATAAAGTCAAATGCAAAATTAACAAAGCTTCCTCATGTGAAAGAGCCTAAGATTTAGTGGAACAAATGCTCACTTGTGAACTAATGAGGCAATAGTGGGGCTGCCAAGTGAAAACAATGTTGCAAGCCAGACTACATCAATAAATGTATAGTACTCAATTCTAAACCTCTAATCAGACCACTTACTCACCTGGTTCACTATGCAAAAGGAAAACAGGATGTCCTAAGAATTGGCTTATCAGGATGGTGAAGAAATTGAAGAGTACAGTATAAGCTGATCGGGTTGTCAAGATGCCAAGGATATTAAGACAGGAAAAAACAAAATATAGGGGGCACAATATATGACTTGAAGAAACCAAATGACTAGAATTGGGAATAGTTTGCATAACAAGGAGAGAAAAAAATATTTAACTCAATTAAGAAAATAACTAACAGTTAAACAAGATGTAATGAACTACTGATTGACTTTCCTGCCACTCATGGTTTTCAGACAGAAATTAGATGTCAATTTGTTAGGAATGTTGAAATGAGTGATTCCTATACTGGGTTCATAGCTGGACCTGAAGATCTCTAATGCTCCTTCCAAGCCCAAGAGTTAATGATTAAAGCAGTAGTTTAGTAAAAAGGATTATAAGGAAAGTTATTTTTTTAATCAAAATACATAATATCAGGGAAGTTAGTATTTGTTAAAGTATTCTGCAAGCTAAAAGTAATCTATGCAGATTAGCTAAATTTATTATTGATTAGAAATTGAAAGAAATCAGGTTCAATATATTTATATCTGTATTAATGTGTGTTTTATTAAAAAATACTACTCAATTGATATTCACAGGTAATTTTAAATTTTAATTGAAGGATTAAAATTGAAAACCTCACAATTAGTTTACTTCATCTATGAAAAAATTCTTTTTTAAAACTAAAATTATGTGTATACATACTAATTAGCTTTAAAGATGCAATCTATAGACAGTACTCATTCCAAAAGAGATGCGAGAAATTTTGTTGTCCCAAATATGGTCCTCATTTTTTTTAAAAAAAAAGAACAAGTTTTTTTAAAAAAATAAAGATCACTGTATGCAATAAATACATGTATATTATTAATATTTGGTAAAATCTCCATGCTTTAAAAAAAAAAAAAGATGTACAGCATGCTACATAGACAAAACCTTTTTAAAGCAAATTAGTATCTTGCCAATATAAGAAATTTGGTTCTTGGCCTCTACATAAAAGTAGAAATAAAGTTTTCAAGTCATTACCTTGGTTATATCTAAAGTTTATACCAAAAGTACAGTTAACTATTTATTCTCTATAGTGAACTAAAAGAAAAAAGCAAATATTTCAATGGTGAGTTAGTATGACAGGTAAACGCTTGAATTCAGGTGCAATTTCGTTTTAATGGATAGTGAAAGACAGTGATTAAAACGTGGGATATATTCAAATCTTGTCATCACCATTTACTAATAATAAGGACTTAGTCGGATTCTGCTTTTAAATAAAGCTCAGTTTTGCTTTTGTTTGGTTTTTTATAATGGGCCATGATTTTTTGCAAATACTGGGCAAAGCAGACTCACACAGTCCTTGGCACTTAGGAACCTCATGATAAACGGTAAGAGCTACTAACTTTGTCATTATCAATTTGTCACATCAATCATATAGGCACATAGCACTTATGTAGTTATCCAGCATTACCCTTATGTAATAGTAATACAAGGTAACAAAAAAACAAGTGTTATTATGCAGCTATGAAGAGCTTTGGGAACACAGAGGAAGGAAAGACTCATTCTGACTCAGAATCAGAAGTTTCCTGAAGTTACACTCTCATTGAAACAAATTCTTCAGTGATGGGTAGCATTTCAACAGGTAGAAATTGTAAACCTTAAGCAATGCAGATATTATTAGGTTGAACACCTAATGTTACGTATTTTCTAATTAATTAGCTAACTTTTTCAGAGTTCCTCCCAATCCGTGTTCTATTTGGCTTAGTCATTTTTAGTTGACTTTAATCATCTTTAAAAAACGGAGATTTTGAACAGAAAGAAGAAAAACTACTAATCATTTTCCTTTGTTATTATACTTTTTTAGGCCTTATGTAAAACATGAGAAAACAGCATTTTAAATACTTTTTATATGCCTAGACATCATTACAGGAAAATGTGTTCTCTAGACAGGCAGAACTGGTCTCAGATTCCACCTTTGTCACTTACTTGCTGAGTAGCATGAAGGACGTTCTTTCATTTCTCTAATCCTCAATTTTACATCTTTAAAATGCAGATTATATTAGTAGCTACATCACAGCATCATAGATTTGTTATAGGCCTGAGATAACAGCAGTATCATCGGTGAGATGTAGTGTTAAGCAGAATGTCTAGTTCAGAAGATGTTATTATTGGCATTTTTAGCACTCTTTCTTATTAATCTATTAAAAGATTATAATATAGATATTTAGCCCTGGTAGGCATATCATACCACTAGTGCCAGGTTTTAGTCTGAAATGTTGGTTCTTGGTGTGCCCATGGCCGAAGAATGACCAGAAATTCCAAAGGTAGGCAAGCACAAAAATGAAGTTTATTGAGGAGGGAAAGACAGGATTATAAGGCAAGAGCAAGATACAGGTTTACAGAGCAAGACACATATGCTACAGATGACAACCAGACTTATCATCGCATCAAAGGGAGAACAAAAGGAAGGGCACAAAAAAGGGGCCTGGTTATGGTCTGTGTCTTGTTTTATAGTGCCTGGATTGGGAGACCTCCTTCATGGTTCAGAGGTCGCCAGGGAGCCACTTTGATTGGACAGTTGGGAGTTGCATGACCTGAGTCTGACTACACAGGCAGGTTGTTCTAGTTTAATTTCCAAACTGTATGGTACCTATGGTGCTTGGCCTGTGGGCTAGAGATTCCTCTGCATTCTTTTGCAGCTGGGTGCTGAGTTATGATTGGCAGATTCATAGGGTGTTCCCTCCTCCCCCAGGTATGGCAGTAGCTCAGGGCAGGGTTAGGGTGGGGCAGGACCAAGATGGGGGCAACGGCACCCACTTTCATCCCTAGGAGACCTGGAATCCCTGGCTGTTTACCTAACAGTAGGCTCTTTAAAAACCAAATTAAAGAACATGACTTTTAGTTTTAGATATACCACATTTATAAAGAAGTTATTATAATGTTCATGTAGAAAAAATAAGTAAACATTGAATGAACATCTTTTATAAATCAAATTAATAATGTACAATAATTATGTCAGAAGAACATATGGTTAAGTAAATCAGTCAAAAGTAATAAGATTTTTTATATGACCGCAAGATACCATGTAGCTTACTCCATACTTGAATCCACATTGAAAAACTTGTGGTCTTTGAATTCAGACACTTCTAATATACACTCCCCCAAACTATCTACTAGAAAAGCCACTAGGAGTAATGGAAAGAACGTCACCAAGTTAGCTTTGTGAGAGCAGGAATCATCTGTGCTTTGTTTCTTTACACACCCCAGGGGTTAGCATAGGATCTTGCATATAGTAAGGACTCAATAAATTTTAAGGAATGAAGACATAAACTGGCTTCAAAGCTTACTTCTGGGACTGACTTTACCATGTCTTATCCGTGACCTGCAGCAAGTCCCTTGAGTTTGTTTGGCCTTTGTTTCTCCATCAACAAAGAAAAGCACTAGACTAAGACTCTTAAAGTTCTAATCAGTAGAAACATCTGTGTAAAAGAAGGTGGGAGACTCTCCAGCTAGATCTAAGGAAGACCAGGGACACCTCAGAAAATGCTGAAATTAAATGATTCATGAAGCTTGTTCTTGTAGAGTCAGGGGGAACAGAAATTATTAGCTTTATTTCAACTAATCTGAAAACAATTCCCAGAGGAGCTGGTGTTTTACATAAAATCATTGTGTATAAAAATATCTATCAGCATATACTTTCTACTTCTTAACCCAGTTCCTCATACGGCACTCATCCTTGCTTAGTCTTTGGTATAAGAAACTTCCCCCCACCCAACCCCCGCCCTTTGGTAATTGGGGGTCACTGATGGACCCTGATAAAAACCAAGAACCATACAAAAAGTTGATTTAAGGTACTGTTTGTTATTTTTTATTTACAGAGAGATAAGTTTACTACCCATCCATGCTTTAAATTAGGAACAGAGAACATGAAACACTACTCACCAGATATACTTCAGTTTTATATTAGAGCCAATTAAAGGAAACAGAGCGGGGATAAAATGAAAACGAACAGAAAGGGAGGGTAAAAGAGAAAGAGACATGATTTTGGGGTTTGCCAAGCCCTGAGAGGCAATGACTTACTCATAATGATCCTTGGAAAAACAAAGCAGAACGCTTTAGATAAAAAAATAAATAAATAAATAAAGTAATGAACTTTACTGGAATTAGTTACAAATTAGATTTTAATTACTGTTTAAAATCTGAGAGCATAGCAAACCTTGCTCTGACTTTCAACTCAGACAAAAGCCTCCCTCTTCTTGCACATAAAAGAGAGCATATAACATCTATCTTACTTGTATAGAAAAAAATGTGGCTTTTTTTTTCTTTGAAAGAACATCTTTGCTGACATTTTGAACACTGATTCCAAACAGTTAAAAGCCAAGTTGCATATTTGCAATTATATAGACAATGATATCTCTTCTAGGTATTTGCCATAGGTCCCAAATAAAATTCAGCAAAAAAAAAAAAAAAGTATCTATCCAGTGAGTAGGCCAAAATATTCTCAATTTAACTTATTAAAACAGCCCTTCAGTGCTTGTATTTCTGCTTTTCAGGACTAATTACCCAGATTCTTACTTTTTTTTCTTGGATTATATCTGACTATATTTAAACAATATTGTGAACTCTTATTTTTAGTTTCTTCATATTTGTCTTGAATTAGAGCAAGTATAATTTTTTCTTTAAGTTATAATTTTCCTGAAAATTATGCATGATTTAATCTTTAAATATTTAAATGCAACTAATTATAATATTAAAATAGTGAAAGAAATTCTGCATTGAAAACTAGAGTTTGCTCTACAACTCATTATAATGTACCTGTCTTGGCAACTTTCACTTAAGTAGTTTATTTAAAACCTGGCAACTTTGTATTGTCAGAGGTTTGACAAGGGCTAATTTCAAAAACAGTCATCTACAGTCTTCCTGAATAACATACCTACCACTGCCTACCCAGCATCATCCTTGCTCTCTTAACACTTACGGTACATTCATTCCTTGTAAATTTGTTATGCACTGTGGTCCTTAATATCTTACTCTGTGGTACGCATTTCAGGCTTTCTCCAGCTTAACATTGGATATTGTTTATTTAACTATAACTTTTCTTTTTATTAGACTCTGCTCACTGACTCTATCTCCAAATTAATGAATTCTAATAAATGCACTAAAAATTCCATCCCCCTCACACTAAATGTTGT
This sequence comes from Indri indri, assembly GCA_004363605.1. Classification (NCBI taxonomy): domain Eukaryota; kingdom Metazoa; phylum Chordata; class Mammalia; order Primates; family Indriidae; genus Indri; species Indri indri. Next base: position 36,754 of record RJWJ010005601.1, on the reverse strand, counting down.
AAGAGCTGAAAAATATAAGTCTTGCTTGGAAAACTGTTAGAATATGTCCACCGTGATTATATAATAAAATAATTGCATTTCCACATTAGAGTATCAGATTTGAATAAAGACAGAGTAGCACAAGAAGTAACAGATTTGCTTTAACAAAAACCTGTTGCTCTATAAGATCATTGCTATTACTGGCTTATGAAGGAGAGTGCCAGGTATGGAAATGTAAATACACTAATTAAATTAGAGAATTTGGACTTATTTTAAATAATATGTGTATTTAAAGTTACAAATCCATGTTAAAAATCACATATTTCTATTCCTATTGATTTTTTTATAAATATGCAACATTTTTATGAGTACAATTCATCTTTTTGCTTGAGAAAATTAAAATATAAGTGCTATTTAAGCATTCCTAAATTTTTTTTTTTTTTTTTTTTGAGATAGAGTCTTGCTCTGTTGCCTGGGGTAGAGTTCTGTGGTGTCAGCCTAGCTCACAGCAACCTCAGACTCCTGGGCTCAAGCAATCCTCCTGCCTCAGCCTCCCGAGTAGCTGGGACTACAGGCATGTGCCACCATGCCCGGCTAATTTTTATATATATATATATTTTTAGTTGTCCAGATCATTTCTTTCTATTTTTTAGTAGAGACGGGGTCTCGCTCTTGCTCAGGCTGGTCTCGAACTCCTGACCTTGAGCGATCCTCCTGCCTCGGCCTCCCAGAGTGCTAGGATTATAGGCGTGAGCCACCACGCCCAGCCAGCATTCCTAAATTTTAATGGGAATAGAATGACAACAAATCATTTTAACAAAGCTGATGATCCATTGCTTGGTGTAAAAATTATATAGTTGTTTGATTAGATTAAAACTTTGTCATTTGAGATAGAGAATAAAAATAAACATTTTTCTCCCAGAAGTCATAATATATTTTGCTATTTGGTTTTCCATTCTTGCAGACATAGTTTATTTTCCTAGACCATATCCACAGATATGACTATGTATGAGGAGGAAGTCAAAACTGTAGCATCCTTTTAGTTTAGGAAAAACAAAAATCAGGAATTACTGGATATTATGCTGCTAACATTTGCTGATGGAACATTAAGATGTCAAAAACTGAAAAGTTTTTAAATTGAAGAGATGGGGATAAGAAATATAAAGAACAAAATAAATAATTTTTTATTCATTGACAAAAACCCCAAGAGGCAACAAAACCAGTATGAGCTTCAGAATCAAAAATTCATTTGTAAACTATGCTCTTTGACTTTCATTTTCTTTATCTGTAGAATGGAATAAAACAACATACTTTTGCCTTAACTCAGTCACGTTGTCTGTTTTTCTTGCTCCTCAAAAAGTTTAAGCTCGGGACTTTGACTCAGGGTATCTTCGGTTGGAATACTTTTCTCCTTTAAGTTCTCTTGTTTCTGTTCTACCTTAAGTATTCCCGTCACCCTGGCCACAGTCTTTTTTTTATCCCTTAATCCTGTTTTAATTTCTAAAACGCACATAACCACTACCCAGAATTACATTATTTCATTTATGTGCCTACTTACCTTCCACTGTAAAATAAGTGACATGAGATTAGGGTCCTTTTTTGTATTATTCACAACTGTTTCCCCAGTATCTAGTACTGCCCCCAACCCTCCAGGAAAAGGGCGCACAGCAGGAGGCCAGCGGCGTGATGAGCTAGGGAAGCCCCATGCACCTACAGCCCTGCCCCATCGGTCACAGCACCGCATAACTCCACCCTCCAGCAGGTCAGCGGGGACATGAGAGCCTCCTAGGAGCACGAACCTCACTGCAAACTGCGCATTCGAGGGATCCAGGTTGCGCGGATCCGCATGAGAATCCAACGCCTGATGATCTAAGGTCGAGCTGAGATGGCGACACGCCTCCCTCCTCCATGTTCCTGTCAGTGCAAAAACTGTATTCCACGAAACTGGTGTCTGGTGTCAAAAATATTGGGGTCCACTGCATTACTATACATTAATAAGTAGTAAGTGAGCAAATGAATAATAAAGTTGACAAAAGCCTTATTGCTTCCTTAAAAACTTAAACATTCCAGTTCAACAGATTACATAGTAACAGTATGACCTTGAGAAACTCACTTCGGTTTTATTAAAGAATAATGATACTTCAAGAAGTTGTTGTATTTAAAGATAATGACTTTAAAGTGCTTATCTCTGTGCCTGGGATAGTCTAAGAGTTCAAAATATGGTTGCTGCTATTATAAATCTTACCGCTAAAAAGGTGTTTGTGTGTTTTTGGAGTCTAAGAATCACAGGGGTTCGGAGAGACTTTCTTCTCTTGGTTTCCTGCCCATTAGGAAACCAGGAAGAGCAGTCATATCACAGTTCACAAATGGGAGGAAATCAGCTGACAACACAAAATGACTGAGTGTTCCGTAGGCAGCCCAGTACTCCTATGTTACATTAAATAAGCAGCCCACACAGGCAAAGGCAAGGGGAGGGGGAGCAGGAGGAAGACACATCATTTTTCCTCCAGAGGGACTTTCCAATTTGAATGATTGAAAGCTCTTTCTATAGGGTGTCTCAAAAGTTGCCATACACAGGGAAAACGGCAAATTGTAGCTAAATGTACCTTTATTTACAAAATATTCATTGCAAAATTTTAGAAAATTTTTCCTTTGCATAGAGACTTTTGGGACACCCTGTAATCTGGCCAAATGGGTCACCAGCAGCCTCTAAAAGTGAGCTATTGATAGAGGTTATGTCTACTTTTTGTCGTATATAATCAGGTGATTCCATCAACTCAAGTATCCATGCAGTGGACAAAAGATAGTCATACTTCTTATTCTTTTGATACATTTGTTGTTTTCTGCCTGTTGTTTCTGGCAGTGTTTAGATTGACATGAGCTTTCCTTTCGTATACATGGTTAGTGTTTTCTTGGGAAAAGATCTGAACATTTGTGAATTAGATAAAAGTGAATAAGAAAGTATAACGACACTTTGTAGACTGGGCTTTTATTATATCACATGCATTTTCTCCTTTCGTGATTTGTTTTGCTCATGATTAATATTAAGAAAAGTAGTTTGGAAATTTTTAGCTCGTGTCTAAAGCAAATGGAAACCAAAGGCAAGGATATTGCCCATGCCAGTGGCAGAAATTTGAAGATGGAGCAGCATAATATTTGGGGTCAGCATAATGGTGAACTTGATAATTTGGTAACAACTCTAAGGAGGATGAAATTCCTTGGCAAGATAATTTAAGTTGCTTTGTGTCTTGCTCTTCATCATAAGGAAATTATCTTTCTAACGCTAAATTCTTCTATTTTGTAAGAAAAAGGTGATATTTCTTTACTGTTCCTTTGAGTTACTTAAAACATACTTAATATAGAGGTAGTTTTACATTACCGAGATGGACCTTGATGCTATTTTATTATTTGTGACAGAAAACCATTAGAGTATTGATTAAAATCAGCCATTTGATAATTATGTTTAAAAAAATAACAGCTAACTTAATATTGAGGGTTCATCATGGGTTAGATGTTACGCTAAGCACTTAAATGATACATCTCATTTAATCTTCAAGACAAGCCCATGAAGTACAATTGTTATCCCTAAAATACAGATGAAGAAATTGAAGATTAGAGATCTTAAATAACTTGACCAAAGTTATACTATCATATGTAGCAGACTTTAGAGTCACACTCCAAACTATGTATTCTGACTGGATGCTACCTGCTTCTAGTTGTTCAAAAAGAGAATTGAAAAGACATGGTGTCATTACATATAAAGTGCAATGATTTGTTGACAACTTGCACCAACTGCCTCCATAACTCTGCTTGCCAAAATTGCATACTGAAATAGTGTTCTAAAGTAATTATATGTAAAGAATATGAAGTGGAAACAATCCAGACCCACAAACCACATTTTCTGTTCTGTGGTTATGCTAGGATAGAAAGGGATATTATAAAATTTGAAGAAAGCAGAGAATTTTTGTAAGCTTTTCCTAAGCCTATAAAATAATTGATTTTAATATTTAGAATAAAATAAGAACATTTAAGAATTTAGGTAAAATTGATTTCAGGTTAAAATATGAAAAATACATAAATATTTTAGGGTTTTATTTAAACAAGCCATTTGTTTACCCATTACATTCGGTTTTCATTTACAAGTTGATTTTATTTGTACCAATCCACTTACATGTGTTAATGAATATGTTTAGAAGAAAACAATATGCATCACTAGAAAAATCTGAGCCATTTTTACCACTAGGCATTGATGGAAATCATATGTCAGATAGCATCTGCCTGCATTTGTTTAAGTTGCACAGTGCCTGGAGGCAGAAATGGAAGAAACTAAAGCAAAAGATTAATACTTTAGACAGTAGGACATATTTACACAACCCAAAATGAAATGATTTGGCAATGGTCCAGTTTATTACAATTTGGACAGCTAACCTGGATATCATTGTTTCCAAAGCAGAAGTCTTTGGTTTGAGTTACACAGGGTAGATGATGTAGGATGACCATATTTTTTGGATTATTTTTTTAAACACTCAAAATAAACATGTATGTCTTTCTAATGAAATAACTTAGTGCATCTTCTTAAGTATTTTTTATATTAAATATTAAGTTCATTTTGAGTGAATTTCGTTCTATTATTATTTCAAAGCTTTGCCCATATTGACATTGTTTAAGTCTAAAAAAGGGAAATGCTGTATAACTTTTTATCACATAGTAACAGAATAAGAGGCTACTTTTTTGTGCCTGTACTCACAATAATCACATCTTTAGAATAAAATATATACTAGCGACTCATTTTTAAGTACTTCCCTTTCAAGACAGATTGAGGTAGGAGCAGCGTCATGAGAGAACAGGGAATTCTGAGAGAAACAGAAACACAAACCATCATAGAAGGTCATTTAAGTGTACACAAAGAAAATTAATTTTTTTCAACTAACTACAGTCAGCATTTTATTTTACTACCTCTAATCTTTTCACATGTGAATATTATTAATATAAAGTTATAATTATAATATAAATCTTTGTATTATGTTCCTAGCTCCTATATTTCAACTCTAACTTCTATCATGCATTGCTATTTTTGAAAGTCTTCTTTAGTATTTGTTTTCCTTGATTCCAATGTACTCCTTAAAAAATGTGTCATATTTGCTATCTAAGCAAACCTTCCCAGTCTTTTGGTCATAATTCAAAAACTAGCAATTTTTGTTGTTTATATACATATCTGTATGTCTTAACCAATAGACTTAGAAGTGTGATCAGCAGAAAAGGGCAAAATTGTCCAGTTAAGAAAAACACTTTTTGTTCCTGTGATGGCACCTAAGTTACTGAAATTCTGTTACCAAAAAAGTACATATTTGCATGGGAAAGCAATACTTGGCACTTCCATAGACACAGGGTAAGCTCAAAGCAGGCATTTTAAAATAAGACTGTGTGAACAAATTTTATATGTTCATAACTTTCATCATAGAAGATTGACAAATTACAGAAATAAGCCATACATAATATAACTGATTTACAAAGAATATTCTTTACTAGATCTTTTCTCATGTTCATCGTTCTCTTCACACTCAGTGAACACAAAGTAATCATGTTGCTGCTATGGCATTTTACCAAAAATAGGGCTGTCCTTCTCTTGATGTTGAATTTACTCAAATAATAACAGGAATCATGCCACTTCTTTGTTTAAAACTTTCAAAGATCCTTCTTTTCCATAAAATATCATCAATACTCTGGAGATAAGTTTTGATTCCTGCCTCCCTCTCATTCCTCCTATATACCGCCAAGTCAAGTCAAAGTGAACAACTCCTTAATATGAAAATACTAGCTCTTCTCATTTGTTTCTGTTTTGATGGATTTCAGCCAGATTTCATGTACTTGTTAGTACATGACTGTCTTACTCACACTTAACAGTAATTCCAAGAGCCATCTTGTCCATGAAGTCTTTCATAGAAGTCTCCCCTAATAACACACACCTTTGTAGAAGGCATGTGCTGACAATCCATATTGATTTGGATTGAATTAACTTTTAGATTTTGTAAAATACTAGAGCATACGTAGAATTACAGACTTATAGCTGGAAAAAATTTCAGATTCAATAATAACCTAAAGTTTGCATTTTTAAATATAGAAAACCTTGGCATCGCATCTTAATTCTAACATTCTAGGCACACAGTCTATCTAGGATAAGAGGATATAGAGATAAAATTAAGTAAAAGTCTTTTTAAAGTTTCCAAAGTAGGAATCTTTGGTTTGAATTATATGCAGTGGGTTATACAGGTTGACTGTATTAACTGCATAATTTTATAAAACACATAAAATGAGATTTTATGTCTCCATAATGGAATGATTCCTTGTGTCTTCCTACATACGTGTTTGGACTTGACATTAAGTATTCAGCTTTAGGTACATCGCATTCTATTATTTTAAACCTTTATCCGTAATAAGCCTTTGAGTAAATGCTTAACAAAGAAAGTAGAGCTTGAGCATGGTCAAGGCAGTCATATATGGACAGTCACACTAGAGAGGATGTGAATTCAATCTGAAGAGCTGCATCGCTTACCATCAATGACACTATTTCCTGAAATCTGCCTTTCTATGAACTCCACACAACCAATTCTTCTCTTTTGTTTTATACCATAGGAACTCTATTAAGTTGGCACAATTTTATATCTTATGTACAGTTGGGCCAATTAGAACAATTCACTAAAGCTAAACAGATCTCATTGGTTGCTACATCTATGTTTTTATTAATTCATCTATTCTAAATACATGCTATCTTTCTCAGAGTTGGCCTGCATAATCACCACCACCACAACAAAACACACAGGCTATCTTACAGAACAAGCTATACGTTGTAATAAAAAGAATATTACCCATGTGAGAATCTGACAGGCAAAAAGTGTTCTAATTAATTAGCTGCACAATTTTTAATCAGTTATCTAACTTCACTAAATCCCAGTTTCTGCATTTGCATAATGAATTAAAATATTAATCACGTTCAGAAATCATCAGAAAAAAACTATGTGAAGGCCTTGTATAAGCAAATTTCTTACCTCTATGTATGTCTACCTCTATTAAAGCAATCCATTTGTCTTTAGGTTTTAAGGAATTATAGGTTTTCCCTAATTAATATTTTATAATGAGTGAATCTTGGTGAGAAAAAATAATTTTTCCAGAATTAGAGCAGCTGCTACCAATGGGGAATTTATCTTATTTGAATGATGATTAATAAAAAGCATTTTATGATGTCAACACACTTTGTTTTTCTTGCCTTCTAGGAGCCTAAGTTGCCAAAGGATTACCTTGCACAAGAATCTGTTCTTCTCTTTTGTTTGTAACTCTGTCGTCACAATCATTCACTTCACTGCCGTGGCCAACAACCAGGCCTTGGTAGCCACAAATCCTGTAAGTAAAACAGATATGTCCTTAGGTTCAAGGGGCTAGTGAGGAAAGGAAGAGGGTGCTGATATGCTGATACATGTATTATATAAGTGTGTAATTGAGTGCACATATATTTTCAAGTCTGACATAGAGAGAGTGTATGTAGATATATTCCAATCTAGAAAGGTAAATATTTCTCAAATTCCCCCAAAATATAAACAGTAAACATCAAAAAGAGTAATGCATTTCTTTACTTCAGTTATTTATATGTGTTACACGTATTGTCACCTCATTTTAAGGCTGTAGAGTCCTGCTGCTAATGGGACATAAACATAAGTTTATGACTACATAACATTTACTCACTCCAATGAAAAAAATCAAAGCAATTAACTGTACAGTTAGAAAAAAACAGTACATAAAAATGGTAAATTTGAATTAAATTGTATTTTTGGTATCAGGCTGACTTTAAAAAGTCAATAAAACCAGGAAAAGAATGAATTATAAATCTATACATGACAGTAAACTTCACAGTATGAAATTTTAAAATGAGATACAAAGTTCACAATTTCAATAAACATCTATAAATTGTTTCCTTAAATGCCATATTTTAAAACAATTTAAAATTTATTTATCAAATTTATGTATTTTGTGTGAGTTATATGCATATGTAAATATGTTTAAATTAAAATATCTGCATACATATACATACATTCAAATTTTTAAAATCTACTTTCCTAATCTTTATAGTATATCTATAATAGTTTTTTATATGGGTGTGTGTGTATGTGTGTGTGTGTGTTTGTATAAAGTTTTTTTTTTTTCCAAGAATAAGTTATCTAGTAACTGAAATCAGGGAAGGGAAGGAATTTTCATCCAATGGGTCAATAAACAACACTCTCATCTGTGTTTTATGTGTGTTTTTAGGGGAATTTCCAAAATTCTAAAATTCCCTGCATTGTTTTCACATGTGCATCCGGATTGCTTAATCTTGTATATGTCCCACTCTAAAGTCACTAGGTTAGGAAACACACTGGGGTATAATTAGCAATATAAAAAACTAGCCAATGGCCTGCTATTTTAGAGTAAATTCTCTAGGACACAACAATTTAGAGTTTTGTTTTAAAGTTGCAGAGCAAGAAATTCTAAATCTCATATTTATATACCAGAACATGATTAATACACAAATTATAGATTGTAGTGTAGTTATTTTGGAAAAATTTATTGTTTGTTTATACCACCAATACCCTGCATAGAAATATTTTTTCTGAAGCATGCTCTAAATTCTTTTTATCATAATAGTCCATAGATTAATTGTTAAATGAAATCAAGAATTAGAAGCCTGATTAGATATAAATATCTAAAAACAAAATATATAATTTGAAGTTGAAATTTATTATTTCTATTTATATATACATATATGGTTTAATAATTCATTTTTACCTTTGGGAGAACTTTAATGTGTTGCACGTAAAGGCACATCATTTAAAAATTAATGTCATGCATTCTGCAGATGCATTTAATGAAGGATAGGTTTTACAAATATCCTTTGGTCATGAGGCAGTGTGTATAGTAGTGAAAACAACATTGGAATTATAAGAATTATGTTCAGGATATAACTTTGATTAATGTTTGAATATTAGCAAATCATTTAACTTTTCCAGTACTCAGCTTTTTACCTATAAAATATATGGCTAGTGATAATGCACACCTAACAGGATTATTGCAAGATTAAATAAAACAATATATGTAAATACATTTTTAAGATAACTCCTTTGCAAACGTTATTACTATACTGTGATAATTCACTATTTGTTTTCCAGTGCATTGTCTTTCCAACTTTCTTTTTAGTGAAAAAAAATTATTTCAAAAATAATAATAATTGTCACTAAATATTTACTGAGTTCCAGAGTGGAAACTGGAGTTGAAAGGAGTAATTGGCCATGTATTTCTGGAAGAGGGTTAAATCTATTCCCTGTGTAAGGGGAGTAAACTAAGTCTCTTACTCCTTTGTGTTTTCTTTACCCTATGTTTGAACCTCCCTCTTCCTGCCTCTTGAAGAGTAGAAGAAAAAGTGGAGACCTTAGGAAAAGAGGAAAGGAAACTATATTTTTTTCTTTTTTTTACTTACATGAAGCTTTAGAACCCCATATTTGGATAGGATAACATACGGACTTATTAGATGATTATTTAATAAGAATTTGCACGGGGAACATGTAGTATGCAAAACTTTCCATAACTTTCTACATTAAAAGATACAGACTTTTAACGACTTGGTTTCAAAATTATTAAGACTTTTTTTCCAACAGAACACAACAATCAAGGAATTCATGATGACATAATTAAAATAGATGCAAATGGATGTAATTAGTAATGTGTGAAACTTATATTTATAACTTCATAATAACCAAAACACATTGGGAACATACAAATTCTATTAAATGAAGTAGATTTGGAATTTACACCTTTCCCAATAGATATACCATTATAAATCTTTGGAGTCTGTGGCTAAAAACTTTAGAGACAGCATTAGATGAGTATGAAGGCTGACATTCTACAAATCTGAATCATTAGTGTATAAGATTTTGTGTAGAGGAAAGAAAATTCCATATTTCCTGAACTAAACTAGACTATTTCCTTACATGTGAATTCAGAAGCAACTAAATATTAATTGCTTCTTTTTCTCACAGGTTAGTTGCAAAGTGTCCCAGTTCATTCATCTTTACCTGATGGGCTGTAATTACTTTTGGATGCTCTGTGAAGGCATTTACCTACACACACTCATCGTGGTGGCCGTGTTTGCAGAGAAGCAACACTTGATGTGGTATTATTTTCTTGGCTGGGGTAAGTGCCATTATACACATCTGCTGATTCAACTGATTAAGAAAGCTTTTGGAAGATGCAAGTTTCCTTTGTAATACAAATATACGAATGATTAATCATTTTTAAATAATATCAGGTGATTAACTTTTGCTTATTGCTTAAGTTGAAATATTTAAAGCAAAGTATCACTGACTCATTGTTTTCAGTAGTCACAAGTCGATTAATAATATGCTTTTTCTATTTAATATTCCAATGAATAAGTGTATCTTGGCAGAATATGTAGTGATTCAAATAATAGAATTAGAACCATGAGTTAGGGAACTAGTTTTTGCAATGTTCCAAATCTTCCTCTTTGTCATGTGTAAAATGAATGCTTTGGGCTTAAATAGCTTTGAAGTTCCATTCTAAAAATATTTTTTTAAGTTGTCATTTTATAAGAGTAATTGAATCAGTAATGGAATAAAGGCATGCAAAAGATCTGTTTTTTGCACACAATCTCCTGACATGATGTTATTCACAAAGCAAACGGTAATATATTTCTGGCACATTAAAAAAAACCAACTAGAATAATGCAAAGTGTAAAATGCAGAAAATGAGTTCAACAGGTCTAGTTTCCAGAAACAAAACTAAAATTTCAGTTATCTATCATCTATCTATCCTCTATCTATCATCTGTCTAGATTGAGAGATATAGATATATAGATACAAACACAATCTTTAGTACATCCTGGTTTTATAAAGCATTTCTTCATTTCATATTTGAAAGATCTGATTTAGAATGTTTAAAACATACAAAATTTTTGGTACATAAACCATTTCTTTCTCTTCCTTCTCTTCTTCTTCAGATAATGGCTTACTATTAATCTGTCTCTGGAGTAGAAATTCTCATCAGTCTCAACTTCTTCCCTATTTGATAATCTATCAAATATTGGCCAATTCCTTCTCACAGAAAGTATATGAATACTAAATTTCTTCTAAGCCTTACAGCTCAGGCAGCACATTTATGAACTTAAACTCTAGAGTCCACTGATTCAAAATGAGTTGTATTAGAAGAAAATTTATACACATATATACACATAAAACATAAAATATAAATATGTAATAGTTTGTCATAGTTATTGCTTTACTGCACAGATAATATTTACTCAATATATATATATGGTGGCTATATTTTTTATTAGTATCTTTGAATTTCACATTTCATTACATATTTTAAAAGTTCAATCTATATGAAATTTTCAATTTATTTTCTTTTTATTTGATATTTACAGGATTTCCACTGATTCCCGCTTGCATTCATGCTGTTGCCAGAAGCTTATATTACAATGACAAGTAAGATAATCTCTCCTTATGATTTTTATTGGTACTTAATAAAATGAAGATCTTCAATGTAATGTGCCTATTTTCCCCCTAGTTGCTGGATCAGTTCTGATACCCACCTCCTCTACATCATCCATGGCCCAATTTGTGCTGCTTTATTGGTATGTATAATACTTAAAAGTCTCCTTTCTTCATCATTGCATCATCATTTCAACTATATTGCCTGAATCACCTGGCCTATGATATCCTTTAGAATCCCAGTGGACACAGATGATGTGCTCACAGTGCTTAAATGAGTAGAGTTTAATGATTTGTGGGTAGGAAAGGCAAAGGAACTAATCCGAAAGGGATGGTGAGATGACCAGGACAACAGTGGGACGCTATTATCATGGCTAGACCCAAAGAGGGGACAGACAGAACAGCGTTACTAAAGTTCAATGAGCATTGAGAGGAGTCACTCAATAAGTTTTGGCCTTAGGTAGAGGAAAACATCTACACCAAAACCACAGCCTGGCAGGGAAGCAGCAGCAGAAACAAATACTCAAGCTTTTCTCTCTTCCCATGCTCTGATCTCTTGGTTCTTCCCATTAGCCAAATATAGCAAATGTGAGAAGGCAAGAAAGCCTGGCCACAGTCATTAGCTTCCTGGGGCACAAAGGAAAACAGAGGGCGGATCTATTAAGGGGGCAGGGCACACAAGAAAAGCCAACACACCTATGTAAGAATAACATTCCAATAAAGAAAAGGCTTTAACTTAACAAAAGAGATTATTGCTTAAACCATTTTATTACTATAATAAGCAGCACTTAATCTGAGTACACTAAATGGATATCTTTAGTGTGGTTGCAGAGAAACAATAGTCACATTCAATGCATTTATTACGCTGTTTGAATGGGGAAATAAATTAATACAAATTAGCATGCTTTCTCTCATACAGTATTAGAGATCATAATCTCTTAAGAGTTATACTGCAATTACAGCTATATTAAATTGCATATTAATATTTAAAAAGAGGGTATATTTCTCATCTAAAATTCAAACCTCTCTGACTCTTGTTTTCAGACTCTATTGTACAAATATTCTGCTATTATTTTACTATATTTGCTAGCTGCAGTTTAGTATATGGTTATATTAGAACACTGTTCAAGCCATTCTAAAAGTATGCCATGGTTAAGCCATTCTCATGAAATTTTTTATGCCCTTTATGAAAATTTCAATATACTTTAATATAGATTATAGTGAAAATTTAAAAGGCAGAAGCACTTCCTTCTTTTATTTCCTCCACATACTAAGGACGTGTTTGACACGCTGTGTTCAAGCTGTACCCTGAAACTGCCTGGCTTTTTATTCAAAGAGGCAGCACTGAATCCTGGCTCTGCCACAGCTAGCTGTGTGTCTCAAACCAAGTTCTGTTTTGTTTTGTTTTTAACCTATGACTTTATTTTCACACTCGTAGTGAAAGAATAATAACACAAACCTCCAGTGTATTATAAGGACTAAATGAGATCTTTTCTACTAAGTGATTAGCGCAGTGCCTATAATAGAATAAATTCTCCAAAAAATGGTTTAAAAAACTTTCTTCAATTGTAATTTCTGCATGATACCATGCTTCTGTTCTGAGGAGAGCTCAAAGAAATTAAGATGCATTGTTTGGGCCACCCGGGAACTTCTAGAACAAATACCAACCAATATTTTATTACAAAAGATCTGACTGCACAGAGAGTTGTATGATTCAAACTCCTAAATCAGAGAGGTTCTGGAAGTAAAAGCACCTAGCAAATGCAAAATTTAACACCAGCAAACACAATCCTTGGAAAAGCCTGTCCAGGTCAACTTTGGGAAAGAAGAATAGAAGAATTTAAAATTCTTGTTCTATGTTTCTTTAAAATAAATGGAAGTATTTACACAAAATGAAGTAGGATGAAAGGATCATAATTCTCAAAACTATGGCATGTGGAAAATAGCATAGAAAATAGCATCCAATTCACTATGACACAAGTATTTATAGAATAGCTAACAGAAGGATTAACTCCATTGTCAATTCTAATTTCTACTGTCCCATTTTAAATCAGATTTGCTGTTTTGGGTAAGCACTTTGCATTTAAGAAATTTTCATATAATAGGGATCTACATTGCAACATTTCTGCTGTGTTTATATAATTTATGATTTTGCATGTTGGGATTATAAAATATTCTACATTCTAAATTTATAAGCAGATAAAAGGTCATTATTATCTTTTCTCCTATGGACTGGTAGTAATTTTAATTTAGTGAAAACTTTTAGAATAGCAGTGAATGCTTAGGCAGGGAACACATTAGGATGGATGGAGTAACAGCTGACATGTTGATTTGTCACATTTCATTCTTACATCTGTTGAAATGGCTTATTCTGCTTTTGTCTGTATCACATTCCTGTGTCCATAAACATATTACTTTTTATAGATGTGTTTCCATCAGGATTATAGTGAGCTATGTATTTTTAAAGCATATGTTCCATTGAATTCTCTAAGAATACTAGTGGACTATTTTTATACCTAGTTATTTTCATAACACATGCCTTAAATTAGCAAATGTATGTTATTTGCTAATTCTTTTCTATATTAAGTGAGACACTACCATTATTTTTACAATTTATTAAAGTGTATGGATATAAACTACATATTGGTTTATAGTTTGAAATTTTAAGATTATTAAACTAAGGGCAGATGTTAGAAGTCAGGATAAGAAAAAAGGAAAGAGAATAGCAATTAGTTGCTATGGGTTCTTCCAGAGTTAATGTCCATAATCCTATGGAAGACATAAGCAATTGAAATGGGCATAGAGAAATGGACAAAAGTAAAAAATATTGACTTGAGTGAAAATAAGAAAGAGAGAAGCTAGTAGATAGAGAGAGAGAGAGAGAGAGAGAGAGAGAGAGAGAGAAATGAATGTATTAATATTTCAGCGGGACCCTGTTTCCTCAATCACACTGTATTTTCAAAGTTATATGTCTGTCTTTCAAAAGGAATGTTGTCTGTTGGGGAAAGTTGTCAAGGCACAATAAATAGTAAATATGTAATTACAGAAAGTAACTAGCATAAGGCCCTATGGGATACCAAATGATTTTAACTCAGGATAGTCTAGGTTGAATACAAGCTGGTTCAATTTTATGACTCGGTCTTCTCATAAGGATAAAGAAGATTACAGCACTATTTTGGAGAGTGATTGTTAGGATTATTGTCCCAAAAAGATGAAAATGGTTATTATGGTATAATATATATTTGGAAAGTATGTCATAAGGATACTGATAAAGAGGTGATGCTTTAAAAATTAGAATTTGCTATAAACAGTTCTTTTCTTCAAGATGAAAATGTTGAAAAGCTTTAGATTTTGGACCATAGAAAAAATTTTAAATAATTGCATGAGCAAATGAGCTGAAAAAAAAACACTCAAATATTTCTCAACTGAATGTGTTCCACAATAATTCTACCCTAACTTTATTTTTCTAAAATTTAAGTTCTTTAAAATTGATGTACTTGTTAAATGAATAAAGCACAATTCTAGAAATACAAATTAATATCTTAGACAAATATACCCTTTAATAGAACATATTCTTATACATTAAAAATATTCTAAGATTTATAAGATTAGTAATCTTTCAATAAGACTTCTTAATATTAAATATGAAATAATTTTCATATGTCATTTTATTTCATTTTTAGGTGAATCTTTTTTTCCTATTGAATATTGTACGTGTTCTCATCACCAAGTTAAAAGTTACGCACCAAGCAGAATCCAATCTCTACATGAAAGCTGTGAGAGCTACTCTTATCCTGGTTCCATTGCTTGGCATTGAATTTGTGCTGATTCCATGGAGACCTGAAGGAAGGATTGCAGAGGAGGTATATGACTACATCATGCACATCCTTATGCACTTTCAGGTATGGCATTCTTGACAAGAAGGCAGCCTGAGAAATGTAGTACTAAATTTCCATATGGCTTTGCTTTTATTCTTGATCATTTGTACAGCAAGTTGGTTACAAATACATGTATCTTTTCCATTTGGATTCAGATCATTCTATTTTTCTTTTACAGGGTCTTTTGGTGTCTACAATTTTCTGCTTCTTTAATGGAGAGGTATGGTAATTAATTTTATTCCTTCTATCATTCTGTATTTATGATATGTTTTTTCTTTTAAAAAATAAGATAAAATTATAAATTCCCCAGAAACAGCTATTTCAAATTCCATATCTATTAGGGAAAAGAACCATAGGATCTCTTTTTATAGCTGTAACTGTCCTAAAAAGTTCAGGTCATACTGGAGTACAAACCTAGGGAAAAATCAGCCTCACTTTGAAGTATTTCATCAGTGACTTTTATTCATTTACTCTTTTGGCCTACCATTTGAATCCTGCTAAGTCTGGGCTTCTTATCCAGGTGTAGTTTTAGGCAATCCTTAACTTCATAGAACATACACTCTAATAGGAAATAGGATCAACTCATCTTCCCTCTTTTTATTTCTCTGTCCCACAGTGTGGCCTTTGGAACCAGTTTTATGGTAGATACTAAAGGATTAAAAATTTAAACTCTCAGTTATACAGGGAGGAGATGAAGTGGGTTATGAAATTTAAAATAGTATGCTCTAATTCATACCATGGCAATGTGCTGTTGGATAGTTCTAGATTTTTATCCAAGGCTTTCCTTCTTGGGAAGTTTCAGGCATTTTAAAAACTGGCACCATATTTTCTATGCATATGAATTGTGTTACAGCTCAGTGGTTTGAGCTCGATTGACTTAGCTCTTTAGATGTTTTTAATCTACTTGGCAAATTTTAACCTGTAGGAGGATTTTGGCAAAATTGAACAAAGTGTAGAAATCCAGACAGCAACTGAGTAAGACACGGACGTTTGATATATGTGAAGCTTATCACAAAGTTTCAAATGGGGAACATAAGATCACTTTTCGGCCTTTTGGCTAAGATCAAGTGCAGATGGGGAACATACGGATCCACTTGGTATAACTTACGACAACCATTCTTATAAAACAATAAACATTGGAATTCATGTACACGTCATGAAAAACTATGGAGCATTGTTTTCCTTTGCTTAAGTAATATTTTACTTCTCTTGACAGATAATAAAAGTTAATATTTGATTTTAATTAAAATATGTTTTAATTTGAAAACATAGGTATTTATTTTATATATTTATTTATTTATTTATAATGGGGTGTAGAACTGTCAAACATAGTAAACTGTATTTCACACCTTTAGGTGGTGCTTCCATGCAGAGGATGAGAAACTGTTTTACTGAATTCAATAAGTATAGACAGAGAATACAATTAAGATAAATCACTTGTTTTGAAAACAAAATTTAAATAGCATTTATTGTATGCCTCTATAGATTTATTGCTGTCTACACTGAATTAGACAATCCCATACGCTGCCTATATAGGATGTAACAATTAAATACATATGAGAGTGATATGGACAACATGCCAAAGAATATGTATAAAATGTGAAAGGTATATACCTCTGTATCTACAACAGTTTTTATTTTTATAAAGTATAATTTTTAAACATTCAGAACATAATCACTAGCATAATAATTTGTGATAGGAAGCAGTGTAGATTGAACATGGCAATGTATTTAAACACCAAAGATGCCACTTTCTTCCTGGCTGTGATATTTTGGGAAATGCTTAGGACTTTCAGGAGTCTGTGTTGACCTTTCTCAAACAGAAATAAAACCAAGGTCCTTATACAAGTCTCTCAAGGATTAATGTAAGCTAGGGAATGTAAAGTTTTTAGCACCATGCTCCATCCTCACTAGATATTCAGCATATTATAGATTCATTATTAGATTTGTCAAATCACTCATTTTCAAAAATACATGTACAAAAAGGAACATTAATCATATTGGACTCAAAATCTCAAATTGGCCCTTTTATTTAGAACGAGTGCCCAGGGAATATCTAAACTAATTGCCTAACACTCCTGTTACACTCTGTCTGTGTAAGCAAAAGAGACACAGAACCTTGATCTTCTGCCATGTCCTAAAATTGAGAACATTTTGGAATCACAAAATTACAATAATACAAAATTTTTGAGCCAGGTTGTTACCAAATCCTTCAGTTCTTCACATCTCTAATATCTGTCCCCTTTTCTTCATCTCTAGAGATATAATCTCTGTTTGAATATGACTCATTTCTCCTCTTAAGCGATACTATAATCCCTCCCCTTTTGTCTCATTGCCTCTTAGTTTTTCCCACTCTCATAACATGAAGAAACAGCTGCCAAATTCATTTTGTGTCGTTCCAACTATGTCACGTATTTCTTAAAATCATTTGGTTGGGTTTAGTTTCCTGCTTGCTTTCCACGTTAGTTCAAAGGGCTTGCCTTTAATTTAATATCTCTTTTATCTCTTTTATTTTACTCCCATTTTATCCAACATATTCCTACCAGCATTTCTCACTAGTTAAATAACTGTGGCTTGACAAGTGCTCAGGCACTTCCATCTCATCCCTGGTGCGCTCGGACAAAGATGTGCACTGTTAATATAAACTAGGGGCGCTAGTCATCAGAAGGGGATATTTCATAACACTTGAGGTTAGATATTTTATAAAGTGAGCAAAAAGATTTGTTGAGAACTGAAAATACATTCTTCAATGAGAACAATGTAAAATTTTTATATGAAGCTCTGTTAAAATATTTTAATTGATTTAGATTAAGAATAAAGTTGGTTCCTTATGAGGTGTTAATGGACATAAAAAATTATAATGTTACATTCTAAACACTTGCCTTTCTACTTATATAATACTCATGTGTAAAACAATGAAAAACATTCAAATCTTTAATAATACCAG
Organism: Indri indri; assembly: GCA_004363605.1. NCBI lineage: Eukaryota > Metazoa > Chordata > Mammalia > Primates > Indriidae > Indri > Indri indri. Next base: position 18,419 of record RJWJ010005601.1, on the reverse strand, counting down.
ACTATTTTTCCTTCCAGTGACAATTTTCTTTGTTACCCTTCCCCATTAATTTTGTCTCATTATTAATAAAAGTTTATTAAAAGTGGCCACTTTAATGCTTTGATGAACAGGTGTGATATTTGTCATAGAGGAAGCAGATGAAAAATATAACATCCTTACAAAGAATGTTATAAACAAACAGAAGTCTAGCAGGCCTGAGGGTCTTTAATTAGTTTTATTTTTAACTGTAATAGACACCACAGTTCAGAAAATTGGATTTCGATGTTTTCTCTGATGATTTAGTTGCAAGGAAGAAATAGGGCGATGACCTTGATCAAAGTATGTATTTCAAGAGCAGTCAGATATTTCAAAAGCCATTTTGCTTTTAGAATTAAATTTAATTGTTCCTTTTTTAAGAATATAAGTACTAGACTCACAGCTAAGATACTGCCTTTTATCAGCTTCTCAACATTTATGTAGAATTTTTTGTACAAAGCTACATTATACTTCCTTTCAGTCAGAAGCTATGTAGCTTATGTACTCAATCAGTCCAGTAATAAGAAAAAAATTTATTAAGCAAAAAATAAGGATCAAGAATAATTTTGATCAGATATATCTAGATAATTGGTCAAAAGTCATTTTTGTTTTAAATCTCTGAAAAATTCACAATCTAAAGCCATCCCATTTGCCATTTGCGTATGTTCTTGAAGATATTAAATGTGCAGATATTATTTTTAAATGACCTTAATTTAGATATTGTATTTGGAGAATTTAGAATTATATTACTAAACCAAGAAGGAAACAACATATAATTATTTGTAAGATGGATATATTTATTGTCCTATAAATGCTTTTATTTTCAAAGCACATTTACATGAATATAAATTATTTCCTTCAGATATGGTTATCATATATAAAGAAATGAGCTTGAAAGTCCTGAAATTACTGAACTTCATAATAATATAACTTTTAAGGCCAAGTTATTTTAATTATATAATTTTTATAGAGAGAAAGTAACTGGAAATTCTAATAACTAATTTTGAGTTCTACAAATTGTAGACTTTATATTTGCTCCCTCCTTTTTTCCTACATGCTAAAAACATGAAATGAGATAGTAAAACTTTCTGTTCATTTAAAGTGACAGAATATAGGAGACTTTAACAGGACTTTGAAGAATCCTATAAAGCTTCTGACATCCTGGGAATATCTGCTTGCTACAGAATGTTTGTAATTTGAAGATTTTAGTTTCCTTGACCTATTAGACTAGGAAATGAAAAGAAATAAGTAAGCCCCTTTTAAATATTTAATATTGATTTGTATACATGAATATAGTGAATAAAAAGTTGAGGAATTCTATATAAGTAGTAGAAAGTTAAACAATTATTACATGAATATGTAGACCATGAATTACTAGAAAATTGTTTTTAGATGTTCAGATTCCCTTGGGGGAATTAATCAAAGGATCAAAGAGCAGTAGAGAGCTTGGGGAAGACCATTTAAAATGATACTTCAGGCAGACATAGGTCGGGTCATAGAGATTTGGCTAACACATTCATAACCTAGAAGCAGACTGTACCAAACCAGTCTGCTCACTCATCATTTCCGGAAATATCCAGGTAATCAAGATGGAGATGTTTTTGGATATTCTCGTTTGTGTTCACTGACTCAATATGAAGAAAATGGCCTTAATGTCTTAAGTTCAATTAAAACCAACATCACTATACATGATCTATCCAGCCCTGATCTCAAACTTCAGAGAAGAAGGAAAGGTCATTGAACTTTAAGTTCGTTTGGCAGAGGGGTATCCAAATACATAAAAGTGGAGTAGTTACATTCCTAAACTTCTGTTTCAGAATATTCAACCCATTTGTAATTATTTATTCAATACCTTTCTTTAGATGGTAAGCTCCGTGAGCAAAAATACCTTGTTCTTTCTTTTTTTAGAATATAGCACAATTTCTGGCATATGGCAATCATTCAATAAAAGGTTGCTGCTGCTTCTAATGATGACGAGGATTCACATTTTCTATATCCTAACTGCTTTTTCTTTTATATCTTTTCCCTCTTCTTTTATATTCTCACTAATTATCTTCTCAATCTATTAATTAAGACATTAATGTAAAACTAGATGTTATGCATGTAATCTTGTGAGATTAACTATTTGACAACTATATATATATATATACATGTACATGATTAAAGCTTTGAAGACAAGGCATGGAATGAAAAGTATTAATGGAATCAAGAGTAACTGTAATGTATTTCCTTATGTAAAGATGGTTTACTAAACTTAATATTTTAAATTAAATAAGAAAATGAAGCAATATTAACCACTAATTAGCATCAATTTTTTTTAAAAGCTTGTCTACAAAACCTATTTTATTGTGCTTCAAATACAGTATCTTCATTTCAGTTAATGGATTGCTTTTGTTCTTTCTGTTTCTTTTTGATTAACAGGTTCAAGCAATTCTGAGAAGAAACTGGAATCAATACAAAATCCAATTTGGAAACAGTTTTTCGCACTCAGATGCTCTCCGTACTGCATCTTACACAGTGTCAACAATCAGTGACATTCCAGGTTATAGTCACGACTGTCCTAGTGAACACTTAAATGGGAAAAGTTTCCACGATGTTGAAAATGTTATCTTAAAACCAGAAAAGTTATACGATTGAAAATAGAGAGATCCTTGTCTAACTGTTTGTGCCACTTCTAACTCAAGGACTTGGATCCATGACTGTACAACCAGAAGACTTCAACATTAAATGAATTTTTTGAATGTCATAAAGAAAAGCATCACATGAAATTAGCACTGTGTTTAAATGTGTAATAACCAGCTCTATGCAGGGAAAAAAATTTCTGATTTATAATGTTTGCCAGTGAATACTCTCACTGTGACTGATGTCGAGCTACCAAACTGATTATCACCGACTGTGGAATTGAGGAAAAGATAAGCCCAATCAACTTTTATGAGCTCGTGTGAGCCATTTCCTGCACAACACTGCATAAATTCACAACAAATGACTGTAAAACTTCATACACACATTGGGCATGCATGATTCTACTCTTGTTGCCTAAAGAGACCTAACTAAGGCCTACAGACAGAAGGAAAAATTAGTTTTTTGGCTGTTTGCTTTAAAAATCTTTATCCCATCTCCATCGGAGCAGTTGAATTTTTGCCCAAAAAGTACTCTAGTCCTTTTTGTAATTACCTTCTCAAATGGCCCAAAGAGCGAATTATCCCTGTTGGCTTACTATCTCTTATTTCAGAAAAAATGATTGAGCAGAATTGCTATGAGCTACTCATTTGCTGATACATCAGAGTTATACCCCATGTCGTATCCCCTTTTGAGACTTGGTGAACAGGATATATGATCTTCAATCCTAATTCTGTATCATTAGGAAGACACCTCGGTTGATGCTATAAAACACCTTGTCAGCCACTTCCTGTCTTACTGCACAAGAGGGAGGAAATCAGTTTCCCTGTATCTGTAAATAGACACTTTACCCCTTCCATTTCTACTGTGTAGACAAATTAGCAATCATTTTACTAAAGGAAATCAATGAAGGATTTCTTATTTTCTTGGAATTTTGTAAAAAAAAAAAAAAATTGTTGTGAAAAATGAGCTTGTAAATACTCCATTATTTTATTTTATAGTTTCAAAATCAAATACACACAACTTAGGCAATTTTTGAAAAGCAAATACTTAATAGAACAATGTACACATATTAATATCTGATACTGTATCTGGGCTGATTTTATAATAAAATAGAGTCTGGAATTCTATATTTGGTAAATATTTTAAAGACAACCAGATGCCAGCATCAGAAATTTCAGAACTAAGAAAACAGAAACATCTATAATAAGATATAAAATATTTATTTTAAAAATATAGGGCCATTATTTTATTGAATTTTTTTTTTTTTGGTGATTCACACTTTAATCAAGGTGTGCTTGACATATTTCTCCTTTTATTTTGACGAAGAACTCACATTCTAATCCAGAAATTTTAAACAACTACTGTAATAAATGCCAATCTTCTACTCTAATCAATTTTACCCTATTAAACTATTACTTTACTGACTTTTACTATATGAAGATATATGACTTTCGAAATGTCCCAGGTTATTCAAGAAAAAAAAGACTAGAGGAATACGGTATATATCATATACAATGTTTTAATCTTTTAATAGAGCTACTGTATATGATCATACAAACCACTGAAAGACTTCAATATATCATTGAGGAAGAATTGTTATCAGATGTTTATGGATTAAATAAAGATGGAAGAAAGCCTTGCTAATTAATTACAGTGACATTTAAATGGCATTCAGTTTCTCTGATGTTTTTCACTAAAATCTCTGAATAACAAGAATAACTTCAATTATTAAAAGTCAATTTTGGAAGTCATTATGTGTATCTATTTTTGAAGTGTGTCAATCTGCTTAAAATTGATTAAACTAATGAAATAGTCATCGTAAGGTGTATCTTAAGCTGTCAATAGATAATGAGTTCAGAAGTCAGGTGAAATTGCCAAGAAATATTATCTAAAGTGGTAAGAATTAACATTAATTGATCTAGTCAATATATTTAATATATAATTTATCTATACATGTAAAGGTATTTAGTTTCAAATTTATGGGTTTCATAGCAAGCTTTCATAAAAAGGAACACAGACTGTTCTGGACTTTCAACTGCCTAAATTATAGAAAAATTCCTTTTAGTAAACTCAGTTCTTAGCTATTTATTATTCAAAGACACAAATTCAAATCCTTTGCTGACAGTGTTCACATATTTCAGCGTTCTTCTAGACAAACTGTCAAGTTTCAACCACAAATGACAGTAAGAAAATGTTGAATTATCAGAGAACATTATATTAAAAAGATATTATAATTTTCAAGTATTTTGTTGTGTTTTTTTCATACTAAGTTTAGATCAGATTTCTTTTATAGCTAGGGTTGATCTATTGTACAGTCTTCAGGTGTACCAGTCAGTTCATGATTAATCAGTGTTAATTTTGTACCCATATATTTTTAGGAGTAATATTTTTAAATATTAGACTTATCTAAAGTGGAAGTGCTCATTAAGATCTTTGTATAATACTGGTAAGGAAAAGTAAATCTGATACTTGTTAAAAGCAAACTTCTTTGGTATCTAGAAACTAAGTTTGGAAATTTATAGCTTTTAAAATGTGGATCTGCATATTCTGCAATTACTTGTGAAAGTCATATGTTAATTTTCTAAAAATTTAAATTCATTTTTCTAAAGTTATTTTCCAGTGCATTTATTCATAAAATATCTATTCTGTAATTTAGCATTTGTTTAAATGTAATCCATTGTACATAGAATTAGTGGTAATTGTAGTGCTGTATTTATTGCTTATAGTTTTATTGAAAATGTGAAACTACTTCGATTTTCTCTTGATTTTAATTTGTTAATGGAAGCCACCATCTATCTGTAAAAATATAGTCAAAATATTCTGATCAATTAAAACAACTTATGTTTTGCCTACTTAAAGCCTATCTTGATTTTTTATTGCATGAAAATATTAAAGTTGATTTTCATTAATATTACTGGAGTGCTGAAAAATCTAATTTATAAACATAATTCTTATGGCAATCGGTGGTATACTTCTTAAAGTCAACAAATATATTTCTAGTACCCTCTTCAAAGTCTTCAATAAACCATAAATGAATTCAATAAACCAACTAAGAAAAGCTTTGATTTGTTTTTCAAGCTAAAATAAATCCAAATAAACTACAATGTATGCAAATTCCTTTTTATGCTGAAAGAAAGGAAAGGATATCCAATGTTCAGGGATTTGTCTCCTTTCTCCACTATATTCCATTGGGTAGTTTTGTATTAAATACCAAAAGGACAAAGAAGAAGTATTTAAAGATAATTTTAAAAGAGGGCTCATTCATGACTCTCACACAAATGAAAATGGAAATGTGTCAAAGATTTTGTTTAATGCATTAATTAGGAGGGAACCAGTAAGATGTTAGCATTCAAAGGATGATTCAAAATATCACACGTATATGAGAATATAAGAAATGTTGAAATGAATTTATAAATAAATGTAAAACTGCTAGGCAATAATAAGTTGCACTCCACCGAATAACTAATTTGTATTTTTATGATCAAGAATAATGTGCATTATCAGTTTTCTGTAAAAAAAATTATATATATATATATCAAAAATGATACAGACTTTTCAAAGCATTTTGCAATTTTTTTTCCTACAATCTTCCCTCCTTTTGATTATACTAATCTTGAGGAAAGAATATTCTTGATTTAAAAATATTGTTAGTCTCATAAGGTTTGGCCTGACATTTATATAGGCGCATAAGAGTGTTAATTTACAATATAGACCTACTTAAATTTGTCTTACAAATTTAGAACCACACTGCATTTTTAACAGCTTGAGATATACTTCACATAACATAGAATTCACCCATTTAAAGTAGTTTTTAGTATATTAATACAGCATATGTTAGTATGTTCACAGATACATGCTACCATCATCACAGTCAATTTTGTATTACTTTTTTATGAGCTTAAGAAGAAAAAATGTATCCTTTAGCCACCACTTCTCTATCCCTCTATTCCTACTTCCATTCTAGCCCTAAGCACCACTAACCCACATTTTGTCTCAATAGATTTCCCTACTCTGGACATTCATATAAATGGAATCCACATAGTATGTGATCTTTTGTGACTGACTTTTTTCACTTATAAAGTTTTCAAGGTTCATTGATGTTTTCACATATTTCATTCCTCTTTTATGCTTGCATAATATTCAGTTGCTTGGCTATACCACATTTTATTTATCCATTTGTCTATTTATGGACATTTGTGTTGTTTCTACCTTTTGGTTATTATAAATAATGTGCCTATAAACATTTGTGTACAAGCTTTTGTTTGGACATAAGTTTTCATTTTGGGGTAGTATATACCTAGAAGTAGAAATGTTGGGTCATATTGTAACCCTGTGTTTATTTGAGCAACTGCCAGAATTTTCCAAAACAGCTGGACATCTCTAAACTAAATACTTTGCATCATGCAACTTTGTTTTGAATCTATGAAAGCTGCAATTCAATGCAATAATTGAAACTACAGAAATAATTTTACAACATAGCTCATAGAAGCAGACTGTAGTTACATAAAAGAGTTGAATTAAATCTGATGTCATTGTTCCCAAGTACAAAATGAAATTTTCTATGTTGCAATTGGAGGCTATATCAAAAAATTTCAGAGTATGACCCAGAGACAATTCCTCCCTTGGATCAAAATTCCCATGCTATATTCCAAGAGTGTTGTAAACATTATGCTAACTAGCTTGAAACATTTACCTCACCTTACAGCATGCATGGAACAAAGGATGAAAACAGAACATGTAGGATGGCAGAAAGTCACCTCCATCTCATCTGCCCCCCACATAGAACATATGCGCTACTTGCATGTGTGTGACCAGACACTACAGCTCTCACAGATCTGCTGACTTCAAAGAGTTTCACAAAGTCCATGTTTCTGGCTGCACATCCATGCTTTACAAAAGCAGGATACACCCAACAACCAAGCAACTTAATTCAAACACGCCGGGGATTTTCTTTTTGTTCTTTGATTTTTATTCTTGTTTTTAAAAGTTTGGTGGGATAATAAACAACTGAATCCCAGATCTACCTATGAATTCATTCAGTCATTCAGCAAATACTTAAATTGTATAGAAGAAGTATTATTTTTGATTAGGTGATCAGGTAGGTTCCCTTACGGGGTGACATTTGAACAGAGACCTGAAAAAAAAAAAAACAAGATAGCCATGTGGTTACTGGGGATGGTGGGTCCTACTGGCACCATGACCAGTAAGCACTAAAGTCTGTGGCAGGATCGTGCTTAAAAGTTCGAGGAACCTCAGTGAGCCTGTGGAGTGGAGACAGGGAGAGAGTGGAAAGAGATGAGATCAGACAGTTGTAGATAGCCAATTTTCTTGGGCTTTGAAAGCAATTTATTATCTCTATGAAGTAAGATATCATCAAATTCAAAACCTGACATTGCACTAAAGAAAACAACAATTAATAGCTTATGAATATTGATAGATTAAAAATAACTAATGTAAGATATTGGCAAACAGAATTGAATGAGTATTAAAAGATATTTTATGATCGAGTAAGATTTATTTCAGGAATGTAAGGATGAGTAAATTTTTGGAAATCTATTAATTTAATACATTATATTACTAGAATTAAGAAGAAAAAATATCAAATAGTCATTGCCAAAGATAGTGGAGAAGCAGTTGACAAAATTCAACAACTATAAACTTAATTTTCAAAAATAATAATAAATAAGGAATTTACAGATTCCTAATGACATAATACAAGATACTTAGCCCCAAAGTGAAGTCAGTATCATGTCAAAAAAGAAATATTGGAAATTTTGTTCTGGAGTTAGGAGAAAGATGTGAATACTTCCATATCACCATTATTATTTAATATCTAAGTAGATGAACCAGACAATGTAATCAGACAGTGCAAAAATAAATAAATAAACAAAAATAAGCAAAATAGTGGTAAAAAATTTGGAAAAGAGAAGAAAAGTATCAAAATTTGCTGGTGATAAATATGGACACACCTAGAATGCTAATCTAAGCAGTAGGAGAATTAAGAAATGTACCACCATATAAACTAATTGTATATGAATCAATATTATTAATATATACATACAATAATAAGTTGGAAGATGCAGTAGGAAAGAAAGGAGCAAACTTACAATGCCAACTAGAGAAGATAAAATATGTAGAAACAAATTAAATAAGAAATGAATAACTATATGAAATATATCTTAAAGTCTACTAAAGGACACACAGAGGTTATCAATACATGTAAGGACATCCATGTTCTTGAATAAGAACACCACCAAAAGATTTCAATGTTTCCCAATATAAATTATAAAATAAATGTGATGCAATTTTAAAAAATAGATAATTATTTGGAAACCAGACATGCTGATTCTAATTTTCATAAGAAGAAATAAGGATAAATAGCAATGAAAGCTCTCACTCTAGCTTGACATCTGTCCATGTGATGAGTTGTTATCTGAGACAAGAAAACATATACACCTAGGGGTTAAGCCTCCCCTTATAACCACATCCTGGCTACCTGGGACCCCAGAGTTTCCAACCCAATGGCTTATGCTCATATTCAGGAACCGCATTCCTTTAAAGCAAGGGGTGGCCTTAGGATGGCTGTTTACAAGAAGAAGTGGGCAGAACTGAAACGTGTAGGCTGAAGTGTGTACTCACATACACATGAGAAGACTCCCCAGTGCAAGGAGGAGCTGGGAATTGACAGAAAGGGGCCTTTTAGGGGTCAGAGGCCAGATCGCCCACACTAACATGTTCTTGCACAAAACTCAAAGGATTCTGAGAATTCTAACCTTGAGTGCTAGGAATAAGTATATGTAAACACAGAAATAGAAAAGTATTTAATATTTTTGCGGCTTCCTTTATATGCTTGAAATATGTCAAATACATGGGCTTCCATTTGTGCTCCTGCCCCAGATCCCAAAGACTTGAGAGAAGAATCTGAGCATTTATGCCAGATAAAAGTATTTGGGCTAGGATCACGAATTTTATGTTCCCATATTCACTTCTACTAATCCTTCCCTGTCCCCAGTTGAAAAGTACATATTAAATAGTTAAGCCTTTCTTTTCTTTTTTGCCATAGATCTATTTCATGCTTTTATTATGCACATTAAACCCCACACTTACCTGCTATTTTCAACAAGTCACAACTTAATAATTCTTAGCAATAACCATGAAAATAGCTAATGTTTTACTTATGTTATTCTAATAACTCTATAGTTCAAATATTTTACCTGCATGGTCCTGTGAAGTATGGGCCAATCCTGAAAGTAACCGACAATCTTTATCTTGGACTAAGTGAAATTGCAATAGAGTTCTTCTAGAAGTTGTAAGTTTAAGGGATACATTTTTAAATCTAGCCTCACTGTTGTTCTAAAGATCATTGCAAATTCTTTATTTCCTAGCATTAAAATAATAATAAAAACAATAAATATCTGCCATATTTCTAAGCATGAAGTTAAACTTCAGAGTTTGTGGGTTATTTTTTTTCCCCCCTCTAGAGACACTGGTTCTCATGAAGTTTCCTCACTCAAATGATCCTCCCACTCCCTTCCTCACAGAAATTGTGCAAGTTCTTCTCTCCGCTTTTGTCCAACTCTCCAAAAGCAGACATTATGTAGGATACACAGAACTGAACCAAAAACATGGCTGTCTCTTCTCTTTGTCATGAAAAACGTAGTCAGTTCTTTACTACATTAGACAGATTTTCCCTGTCTTCTTTCTTAATTTTCCATCTACAGCTGCCTGCAGACATTTCTACACTCCTGGCAAAAACTAAAGGAGAAAACACAGCTCTCCGCCTAACCATAATACTTAGGTTGATTTTTGCTACTACTGATATTTTGCAGACGCTTATACTCTACCGAGACTCTCATGGGTTCTTCATAGTCTGTAGTCTCATTGTTCTGCGCCTCCTCACTGTTGGCATCTGGCTCGGGACAGCTGTAACATCTGCAGAGGCTCACTCTCATCCCCATCCCCCGCCTGCCCAATTAGAGGCATTGCTTTCTTTCCTGTAATACATTGCTTCCTCTATGAGAGTTTGACACATAGTAAGCCCTCAATAAATGTTTGTTCCTCTTTCCTCATCTATTAAAAAATATATCTGAATCAATAAAGCAAATATAATCCTCCATAGATAAATAATAAAACTGAACTTTTGAAAATTTATGTCAATATCACAGTGTTACCAAATGATAAAGACTAGAAATCAGTGTCCGTTTCAGGTTATCAGACAATACATGCCAGTAAGAGACAACATAAAAGAAAATGTATTCTAATAAAGCCCTCTGAAGGATCTCCTATTGCCCCTTAATAATCAAATTTGTGAGAAGAATCTAGCAAATAAAAAGAGCTGCAAGACAAAAACATGGTTTTAAAATAATGGCTTCCTAAAGAAAGAATTGGCAAAAAAAAAAAAAAAAAATCCTTTCATGCAAAGTCCCAACTACAAAATATGAATATGTTTCTTTTCTGACAGTCTATTGTCTCTTCTATCTCATGATGAAAGCAGTCCATCCTTTTATACCCTGATTATTTCCTGTTTGAATAGTCTGTCCGCAGTGACTAAAATGGAATCCTTTTTTCATCCTTCTCATTCAAATGATATTGCCACTCTGCTATCTCAACTGGTGGCCAGGTCTCATTGGCTCCCTGCCTCTTTGCAACTATGGCCATTAAGACCAGAACACAGAAGCAGAAATATGAAACTTAGTGGGAGGCATGGCACTGAATCGTGCTTCATGACCTTGATTTGTTTTTGTGAACTTTGAATATCCGTTTTCTCAAATGGGGCTGGGAGTAACAACATAAAGAGAGGACCTGAAATTTTGCTGTTTCTAAGAAGTTCTAAAGAATCAAGACATACCTATTAACACATAAAGGGACAAGTAAAGATTCACAAAGCATGTGGAAAGAAATTTAAAACTGTAATGCATACAAACGTATGATAAAGCAGGAAAATATGGAGCACTGTAAGTAATTTCCATTAAACTATTTAATCAGCTGTGCTTTAACTGTCACGGGTGTTAGAACATGAGTGCTGTGGGGAAGAACAATTTATTCTATGGCTTCCAGAACACATTTGATTCACATCCTGTCTTTTATGTTGTTTTACAATGTTTCTCATGTATCAGATTATGAGATAAGCATTTTTTTAGATGGGCTGAAAATCATCCATACTGTAAGTCTTCTTTTTCCCTAGGGGTTTCTGGATAGAATTCAGGGGATCTATGAACTTGGATGAAAAGAAAACTCACACCTTTATTTTCATGAACTGCTGGCTGAAATTCAGTATCTCCTTCCATTATAAATGTAGTCATAAACCACAAAGGTATTTTTAATATATGTGAATTTGTCACCATTTAAATCATATAGTCATATTACATTGTGATGCTTGCAGGTATCTGAAAATAACTTTTTGATCACCAATATTCAAAACCATGATAGTTATCAGACTTGCCCACAGATCCTGTTATACAAATGTGTTAATAAAGGAGTACATTATTATTGTGTCACAAATTTGTTTTTAATATTTGGATAACTGAATTTCAATATAACCTATTTCCTTAGAAATCTGTGTGTTTTATTTTGGATGTTTAAAACCATTATTCTGACAAAAGATCCACGGGCTTCACCATACTGCCAAAGGGGTCCCAGGTACACAAGACAGTGAAGCACCATAGTTCAGAAGAGCAGTGGTTCTCAAACTTGAGCATGTATCAGGATCTCCTAGAAATCTTGTTAAAATGCTGATTACTGAGTACACCCCCAGAGTTTCTGATACAGCCAGACTGGAGGAACCTGAGAACTTGCATTTCAAGCAGGTTTCCAGGAGATGCTGATGCTCCTGGTCCAGGGACAACACTTTGCTTAAAAGAAAGAAGAAATTGCTTTAAAACATTACAGGAATGTTGGCAAGTAATAATTCAGAAGAACTTGGAGATCATATTCACTAAAAAAAAAAATGCTCAAAATTTTTTTGTTGTTGTTATTAGAGGGTAGCAAACTTATTGTAGGAAGATTTATACCTTAAAAAGCTGGTGTCCTCTCATAATGATAAACATACAAATCAATAGAAAACACCAGCATCTTTATAAAGAATGAACACATTTTTATATTGCAAGTAATCAGGATGCTTCATTCAATAAACTAAGCCAGAATAAATGTGTCTTTTGATATTTTGAAACGTACATAATTCAAAACTCAACATCTCTAAGGGCACTGAGTATGTGAAGTCTCACTTCTGAGTGATGAGTGATCTATTGTAACAATAGAGAACTTATTCTATTCCTCTTATTTCTACCCAGGACACTTTTCAGAAACCTGTCTAAGAACGTTTTTAAATCCAATTGAATAGATCTTGATGTGAACTGATAAATAGTGAAAGGATCTTTACAGCTATAATTGATTTAAATTCTAAAGGTTGATTTTGCATTTATAATTCAGTTAGTCCTTCTCCAAATTAGATTAGCTGCCTCTGGGGTCTTTATTTCCTCTTGAGCATGTCTGTTTCTTCCATTCTTCTAGGACCCAAAGTGCACATGTTCTTTGCCTATAAAGTTGTTCCATTCAAGCTTAGCTTACATATTAAAAGAAGATGGAACATTTGACTGAACAGAGAAGGCACCAAATTGAAAAAAAATATATAGGGGACCAGCATTAATGTGCGTTAGACAAAAGGAAATTTGGATACTCAAACAATATTCCTAGGATGGTGGGCAGCAGATGGAGGTAAAAATTACATTTATTCTAGTTTAGAGAAAAAGCAGTCGGGAAAGTATTAATAGAACTTTTGTCATTTCTAACCTTTTCAAGTACAAGGGAGGATGAACAGCTATTAAGTAGTAAATAATGGCCAATCACTTTATTAATTTGATATTGTTCTTTTTCACATGAAAGATAACAAAAAGATAAGGTAGCTCTAAAACTTACATTACTAACTTCTGCTTTAATTGCAATTTTAATTTTTGTCCATAGGATCCAATTTTTAAAGTGAATGCTTTCAGTTAAATAAAAAGATAACTCAGTATATGTATCAGGAAGGGAAAAAATCTTTGTTGGTGAAAATATTTGAACTGTTAGGTACATAAAATCTTAGTAAATCTAATAAAAATCATTGATATCCCTGGAGAGATTTTATAGTACAGTATCCCCATGTAAAACTGTAACCTGAGGTTTCCCAAGTAACTGATCTTAGGAGCAAGCATGTACTAAAGGAGTTTCAGGAAACCAATTGTTTTTCTGGGTGCCTGGTAACAATTTATGAGAAATGCAAAATACAAGAAAGAAAATAAATCAGAAGGTATAGGAAGGGGTGAAAGTGAGGAGTTTTGAAAGAGAACCAGGCTGGGACACACAGTGTGTAGTTGCACAGGATTCTGAGTTAGAAAGGGCAGCATGCAAATCATAGTTCTGTCATTTCCTACCCTAGCCACGTTGCTTAATTTAATTGAGTCTTCATTTCTTTTGTTCCTCAGCAAGGAGGCAAGAATAACAATTTTTATGACTTTTGTTTGAATTAGTTAAGATATTTATAATGCCCAATGAGATATTAAGAAATGAAGGACATTTCAAAGAACACAGTGTTAGGATTAGATTTGTTAAACAGCTGCTATATATTATATATTTTGCTAGGCACTTTATGTTATATTAATAATCACTATCAAAAGTTTTTGTGTCAAACTCTTTCTTAGCTATTTGTTAAATATTAGCTCATCTCTTCTTAATTCATAACTCTGTGAGACAGGTATTATAATTCCTGTTTTACCTATGTGGAACTGAAGTGAGATAAGTCATTTGTCTAAGAGTCACATAGCAACAAGTGAGAATGTGAGAGATTATATCTAGGGCCAGATTTTTACATTGTTTATAATTGAACATGCCATTTATTTTTAAGGATTAGTAGTTAAAATGTGCAGGGAACTTTTGTGTTTCTAATTGTTAACATTTAAAAATTCATCTCACAATTCCCATTTTATCCAGGAATTTTAGGGAATGATGTGTGGCTGTTGATAATCGATGTGGGGAGGGGAGAGATAGGAATGATCAGGAGAATTTTCTGCAGAAATTTCATTTCAAGTAGCTAAATATTTAGTAACCATTTTGATAGAGATCCCCATTTGATTCATTAAAAAAAGGTTATGCACCAGAAAGTGATAGATGTCATATAATGAATGCATCTTTGATGGAAACATCATACTTAGGAGAAGATTGCAATGTAAAGCCCGAATGCAACGAAGATGGTCTACCCATAACGAACAACTTTTCTGGAAAAACTATTGACAGATTAGACATAGCCCCATTTTATTGCAATGCACACGATGATATGCATTGCTGATATTTGTGTGCCAAGGCCAAATACATAGGAGACCTTTTAAAAATGCTCATTGAATAAATAAATGAATAAATTCAACTTTTTCACACTTACTGCTTTTGCCAAGGCCACCAATGTTCTCTTGCTTTTCAGTCTCTGGAGAATTTGCAGAATTTGAGAACTCGACTTTGTTAAACTCTCCTCTTCGGTTTCTAAGACATTACTGTTTGTTTCTCCACTTACTTTTGTGATCATTTTTCTCCCTGTCACCTTTACTGACAGTTCCTCTTTTAATCATCTCTTAAATGTAGGCTATTTAGTGGATGTCCTTGATCACCTCCTCCAATCATATTCACTCTCTCTGGGTGATCCCAGTCAGTGTCATGGCTTCAACTATCATATTTACATCGAAGAAACAGAAAGAGGGGAAAAGGTAAGAAAGACAAAAAGAGAATTGGCTATTATCAAGTTAATATCCCAATATCATCTCATACCAATATGTTTAAAATAGAACTATTTACTTTTAATATTAATCCTGATCTTCCCCAGTATTCTATATCTAGCAAGTGTTACCATCTTCTGTCTTTGCTTAAGCCCAAATTTTAGGAATCCCTTCACACACATCCCTTTTCCTGACTATGTTCAATCAATCCTTGCAACCTACTGATTTGTTCTCACTCTCAGTTTGTTCTGTCTCCCTTTTCAACGGCCTTAGTTCAAGTTCTATAAAATCTTTCACTTAGAGCATATTTCTCCTTCCTATCTCATCTTCTTTCCGATCTTTCTTCTCTCTAGGTAATTATCATCATGTTGTCACCAGCATTTACCCAAATAAAATTTGATCATTTGAGTTTTCTGCCTACGACCTCTGCCTCACTATCGCCTGTAGTATAAAGCTCAAAATCTTTATAACAGAACATTAGGTTTTTTGTAACCTGGCCACACCTTACTTTTCTACCCATCATTTCCTCCTTTCTTCACAGTTTTAGGCCAAGCACACTGAACTCCCTGTTCTCTGAACAAACCACCTGCCTTTAGAATGCAGCGCCCAGAATATCCTACTCTGTCTCCTCCTCTCAGAAAACTGCTGTTCATCATTAAGCAGCAGTTCAAAAGTGTCTCATCCATGGCTTTCCTCACTCCCTAGAGTAAATAGTTGTTCTATCTTCTTCTCCCAAAGGACTCATATTCACACGGTGATCATAGTAGTGGTTACATATTATAGGAATAATTGGTTTTGATATCTGTCTTCTCCACAGTACTATTTTATTTATCTGTGCCTCCATCCCTAATAAATATATAATAATTAGAATTTATGCACACATGAATGAATGTCTACATGCCAGAATTTTATTCAAATATTTGTTTAAAATTATTGCATATCTTCTTTCATCTTATTATTACAGTGGTCAAGGTAGTAATGATTTACACTGGTTCAAAATTTTGGCAAATCCTAATGTAATTTTATTTAAAATAATTTATTTAAATATCTTATATTTTTTAAAATAATGATCACTCATATAATCTGCATGCCACCTTATAAGGTGTGCTTATCTTCATCAATATGAATTCCTTGTCTTACTCTAGATCTGCTCCTTGGGCTTAGCGCTACAGGCAGGCTTTCATAGCAGGCTATTAGCTATCATTTTTCTTTTTTATTGTTTGACTACAAATTACTGTCTATCCATGTATAATTTTTTAAAATATGATTTGGCTTGAAGATTATAGGATAGGTATGTTATAATTATATTATAATAAATATCCCTTAAGGAAGAATCTATTGACCTTTCTTTGAGAATAAAATCTGTGCTTTTGGTGATGGAGCTTTCTGAAGATAGGGGCATTTCAAATATCTCTTTTACTTCCTTACAAAGATGGAGGGTTGTATTCAAGAACACTGAAGTATACTAGGAACTACTGTAATTAACTTCTATTATGGCAATTGTAGTGTCCTGCCTGGTTTTGTAATACTGTTTTCTTTACTTCATTTATTGATTCACTAATCAATGCGATGATTTTTCACTATCTGTACTGTGCAAGGCACTGTTCAAGAGATACAGTCAATAGTGAATAAAGACCAACAGTGCGTCTGCTCTCACAGCATTTATAGTCTTCCAATATTAGGCCTCTATTGGCCAGCAGATTTGCAAAGCATTGTGTTACTAAAAACACATCATTAATAAATTCCTATAATAAACAAATTAAATTTTAAATGAAAACAGAAATCAGTATCCTGAGTGTTGTGAAAAAAACCGGACTTAGGAAATTCAGTAGTTAAAATAACCAATAAAGAATTGTGTGTGATGTGAAAGTTACAGGGTATATAGGAAGAAATTTAGAAAACTTTATTAATGCAATTCCACCAGCAGATTGCCTAAATTGAAGAAAGCAAAAATTTCACAAATATATTAGACTCTTATTTGAAATGCAGAAAAGGCAAGGGACTTTATTTTGTTTGTATTGTTTGACCTCAAATAATAAGTGCTCTCTGACAGTGTGGATATACATGCAAGATACTGCTCAGAACTGTAATACAGAAGCCCTTAACCAAAATCTCAAGTCAATTCCAATGAACATAATTGTCATGCCCTTTCACCTTTTGCTTCCTATGGTTGATTTGTTTTGTCTCTAATATGTATTTAGGTATACAGATGAGAGAGAAAAGTGAGATGGAAAAACAAGTGTTCTTACTGTGAGTACCATGAATGGACTTTAGGATGTGAAATAATTTGCAATATACATATACATATGTATATGTATTTTTTTAATGGGGAAAGAGCAAATAACATCTATCAGATTCTCAAAGGGACCCATAATCACCCCCAAATGTGAGATCTTAAAAAGCAGGAGGCAGGGAAAAAGAATGAATGAGATCAGGAAGGAAATAGCCAAGGCAATAATTAAGACTACTTTTGAAGTAAAAAAAAAAAAAAAAAAGTAGAATTTGAAAATAAAACAGCATATTAAAAAATTAAATAGCTCTCAAAAATATTGCTAGGTGTTTTGTTTAGTATTTGAAATACAGATAAAGCTCTCTGTTAACTGAAACATATAGACTTTTTCTGTCATTTAGAGGTTCTAGCATTTACTACAAATAGCATTAAGAAAAGTATTTTTAAATCTACACCTATCAAAATCATCTCAATCAAAACTGGCCTTCTGTTTATTCATATAAACTTTACATTGAACTCTATTTTTAGGATGCTTAAAATCATAATATATATGGTATACTATTGTTGGTTTTACTACTGAGAAAAAAATTATTTTTAAAAAATTATGTGCATTCTTTGCTCAATATTGTACATAGATAAATAAGACTTTTCAGAAACAAAAGGAAAGAAATTAAATACTAACTCACGCATATCAACATGACCTTATTTTCCCAAATGATTAGAAAACATGCTCAAGTTAAATGCAATGAATGTTTGCATATAAATATTTTGAAAGAGTACTTTTTTAATATAGCATAAAAGCCATTTTTCTTAGG